>VZTL01075385.1:0-36244 GCA_013400535.1 Scopus umbretta
TGTGTACACACATGCACACACACCACCCCCCCACATCCCAGATGGTAATTTTTCACAGAGTTGTGGAAGAGTGGTTATGAAAGAACTGGTTTTATACAAAGATTTGTGGATAATTAAAATGAAAGCCTAATACTGCTGGACTGCATGTTACCTGGGCACACACACAAAAGCTTTGCACTGCTGATCTTTCAGTACTTTAGCTGGAGAAGTTGTCTCTGATTCTTCTTTCCAGTCTTACACGTCATACTGTCAGAGCAGCAAAAATTGGCCTGTAGTTATGTTTGTCTTCTGGGCAGCCTATCTTTCAGCAGTTAGAGCTCTTGGAGTTGAAATAGTCAAGAAATTGCATTTGTTATTGCCAAATATGATTGTATTTCATGTCCCTGAACTGCTTTCTTCATAAGAGTGGAGCTATAATTCTGAGCCTATTCATCCAAAAAGCAAGAATCTGTTTAGTTTTATTAAGGGAAATCGTATGTAGCTGTCAGTGCCAACAATCGTGTTAGGATGGCAGATATGTGGGTAGGAGTTCCATCCTTCAGTGGTCACGGGTACATAGGCATTACGTTAATTAACGAGTGCTTAACAGTTATGCTTCCTGAGCATATGATCTGAAGACTGAATCAAAATCAGTTAGGTTGATCTCAGTACAGTCCTACGCAGGAGAGGACTCTGTAATCTTTGATGCAAAACCAAAAAAACAGCTCGTTTATGAGTCATGTTAATGGATAAAACAACATCTGAAAGTTATCTTAGTGGCTGAAATACTCTGTTTTCATACAGAGGAAGAATAATGGTTGGATTAACTTTGATTATATTTTGCAAAGAAATGTATTTGATAAAATATAACTGGGAAGGTTTAGCTCATGATAAAATACACTTCAATACACTTCTTTTTTCCAAAAAGTTTAAAATAATTGCTCATGTTGTACAATTGATTCTTCATCTCAGCCCAAATCCAGCAAAGCACTGCCTTCTATTTCAAAGCTGTAGGTGCTGAAGGGCAAATCCAAATGCCATAGAAATCTCACTGCTATTAAAGAGACTGCAGTTAGCACACGACGCTTACACTTTTAATCGCAGTGAGTGTCACTCAATGCTTAAATTTTCTATTTGAGTAGAAAATCTAAGACATTTTTTCTAAAAATTATCATGTTCTTTTGTGGAACTGTGGGTACATTATGGGTACGTTATGTGGGTACATTGTTTACATCAAATAATAGCCGTGCCCCCTAATATCATGTAAGTGAAAATAATAAGGGGCTGGTTGTTTCCTGAAAAGTCTGTCAATCTCTCCCCCTCCCAAAACCTCCACAGTGGTCTTGTCTTTATAGACTTGATCAATACAGTATGTGCTTATGTTCATTACCTTGAATCTGGCTACACTGAATTCTGACAATTGTCTCATTGTATCCTCTGCTTCTTTTTTAAGGTACTCTTCCCTTCAGATCAGTTGCCTTGCAAACTGTTGTATTTCAAAAACATCTTTTTAGTTGTTACTGAACCTACATTCAAACTCAGTTTGGATCGCTGTTCCTAGAGAAATGGGAGAGACAGTTGAGTAAACTGGGAGGTTAAGATGTGACAACTGTCAGCATTTCCTTGTTTTGTCTGTACTGCCGAAGAGTTCATAGTGCCGTGTTCTAAATGCAATGAATATTTAAGTCTAGTAGTGAAGCAAACTGCAAGAAGAAGAAATATCTCCTCTTACAGAGAATTCCCACCAAGCAAAGTAAATTAGTGGAATTGGAGATTTTATGGGGCAGTGACCTCACTGCTTGCAATGTGAGCACTGATTTGTCCCTCATTACTCAGCTGAGTTAAAACCCATGCACCCTCCATTGCTGTAGCTACCAGATTACCAGGCTGAATCCAGGCTTTTCTGTCTGCCTTACCTGTTTGGCTCATTTGTTCAGAAACGTATCCTGAGGGTGGCCAGTGTGGCTTTTCTTTGCTCTGTTATTCACAGATAGGCCTGTGCGGCAATTCTATTGAAGAAGAATTCTACCTAAGAATTCAGATTTTTTTCTTTTTCTGCGGGTGCTTTTGAGGTGTGCACAGTTATCATGACGTGAGAGTAGCTGCACAAGCATTAGCAGCGCTTGTAGCTTTGTAGTGTCAGTGGCGCTCCCTTGTTCCTTATCTGCATTCAATAAAAATAAGTATTGTAAATTGTTACAAACCTCCAGGATTCCCTTCTTAGTTAAGGCAGTGTAAAAGACTTGATTGATTCTGGTGGAACCGTTCAGTTTTCCAACTGGTTCCCAACAAACTGTGGTTGGGAATATGTGGATGAGGAGGAGGCGTCAGGTCAGCGGCATAGCAGTGCCAACAGACATGGGTTTGAATTTCTTGCCTTTCCCAGACATAGAAAGGAGCTTGCAAATTTTCAGAGAATAAAACAAATTGTGCTGTTATTTGCTAATGTGACTAAAGTGTAGCTTTTAAGATTCTGATGAAATCTCTTTCCTGAGATGGACATAAGAAGCCAGAAATCAATGGAGAAAACAGGCACCTATAATAAAGTAGTTTGTATCTCTGTATTAGTAGAAGAGCACAGAGTGGAAGCCTGCCCAATGGATGGAAGGTGAGATCTATGGAGTTGGCTTTTCCTGGCAAAGTGTCTGTGATTTAATGGCTGCAATGGCAAAATTAGCTCCTGATCATGCAGAAAGATCTGTGCAGGCTGTCCTCGTATCCACAGGGAGTCCTGCTGAATCCAAGAGGTCTGTGTATGCAGTAATGTGGTTTTTGTGTGTACTGTCACAGGATCAAGGCCCTGTTCAGTAATGCTCTGTTCTGGTTGCTGGAAGAACATTTATATATTCCTCAGAACTGCAGAATTTTGTGTGGTAATCTTAGAGCAGCTGTTAGTTTCATGGATATTATCAGATGTTTCTGAGGGATTTGCCAAATTGGTGTAATTTGTAAAATTGCCATTTTAATAAGCAAGTCTTATTAAAATGTCTGAGCTTGTCCCATACAGGTTCCAATTTTCAAAGTCAGAAAAGAAACCCACTAAATACATCCCAGCAGTTTTTTTTTTCATTTGGCTAGTACCAAACATTTCCAATCTAATTCACCTGATTATATTCCAAACAGAATATAAGAGAATAATAATTATGTCTTTATCCCCACTAGATCCCTATGGGGTGTCTTGGATTTTAGCAAAAAGCTTCTTTATTTTACCCCTAAACACTCTACACTGGACACACTTCTTATTTTGAGGTCATTTTCGATCATGTAACCAGAAGAACCTGTGATAAACTTCCTAACACTTTCCTGGTATGAAGCAAAATTGAGGAGACTGCAACTATGAGTTAGCAACCTTATTGCCCATAAATAAGATTAAAGAGAGGGAAGAAATTCAGAGTGTGCATACCTTTTGTACATAAACTGCTTCTCTGTAAATTATGGGGTCACAATTAATTCTATTTTCAGAAAATTAAACCACTTTGAATGAATATATGATTCTCAGGAAATATATTCTAAATCAGTAAATACATTTTTGAACCAACTATTTATCAGCAGGGGCTTTGGCATCCGGTTGCTCCATTATAATTAACTAATACTATGCAAATACTGCTGCAGAGAATGGAAAAATAACTCATTTGTGTTTGAGGGGAGCAGTGTGGCAAAGGCAGTGAGCGCATGCAAATATTAATTCACAAGAGTGCATGAGATGGCTCCTTAGCTACGTTAGTGATTTGAACAATATCAGGAATTACTATTCCTTCTGCAGTCTTCGGCTATATGAGCTTTTCGGTATCAATCACCATAGCAACAACCATGGTTAGTAGTGAGACTGCAATTCAGCTGCATTATTCCCTCCATGGGAGGCCTGTCATTTTTTCAGAGCAATGTGCCTCAAGGTCATCTTCATTTGCCTCTGTCTCTTCTGCTGTCCTTCCTGGAGCGCAGCTTTCCATGGGAAACTTGTCCTTCTAGGCATGAGTCCGTGCTTTAACTGACTAGCATTTGACCGAGGATCTGTATGAAATATTCAGGTATTTGGTAAGCACACCAATTGTCTGCAGACAAAACAAATAATTTAGATACAATTAAGCCTGAAAAGAAATACTAGTTATTTAAAACTAACATGATGGCAGCATTGGTAACTGGCCTGGGAGTTCCAACTTAATTTAGCCTGTCTGGTCTCTGTGACCTCCTTATCCATGGTCCAGCTCAGAGATTAATTTAGGTGGCCTGCAGTAGCTGGGTTTGCACTTCATGCAGAATTACATGGGCAGATGGAGCTCAGGCATTCCGCTCCTGCAGCCATGTGGAGCTCAGATCTTAAACCTCACAGTTTAGGAGAGTTTCTGAAGTCCACCAGCCTCTCCTGCCAGTGTTGAAGTGGTGATAAATCAACAGCAGATTTCTCCCTCCCCAGTGCAAATGTTAGTATGCGCAAATCATCCTTTGCCTTCCGTAGAAGGCAAATTATCAGATTTAAGCAAACAGGAAATTTTGAGTCACACTGTTTTTAACTTGCTTTGGGGAGACTGTCAGAAAAATGCAGTGTAATAATTCATCTTATTCTCTTGTCTTCAGCATCAGTAATTGCTGTAATCCACTTTACCACAGATTTTACCAAATAATTATCTTTCTCTAAGCCATTCATGTAATTTCAAGTGGAACTGACTTTTTTGGAGGAGAGAGATGAATGAAATACTGACTCTTACTGAAAAGCTAGAAAATCTTTTTAATTAAAGATTAGCAGTGGCAGCAGTTATAGTCCATTGTACATAATTCTCAGCTCCTATTAATGATGGATATCATCTTTATTTCATATTTTGAGTTTTATCCAGATTTGAGGATCCATGCTTGGTAGAGATGTCCATTGTAGAAATGTTGTTATGTGCAAATATATACTTTTTGAAATTACAGTTCTCAAAGAGTGCCCTGTATCTTTAGAGCATTCTACTTTTCTCTATAAGCACTTAAAAAGCATGTGGTAGAATTATCTTAATTTTTTTGTGCAGCGCCTGAACTAAGATTGTCCCTGCTGCACCAGACTACTCACTAAAGCCTCTGGTTAAATCCTGGCTCCGGGCAAAAGAGAACCAGCCAGAACTGATACACGAACTCCACAACTGCAATCTCTCTCTTTTTTTTGTAAAAAAACCTTCATCTATCCAAAGCCTACTTCTGTTCCACTCTCCTCAAGATACGTGACAAGACTGCAGCTGGAGGCTGTGAGGCAAAAACTGACAGTTGTGCTCTATGTGTTGGCATATAGTACGAGGCAGAAATTAGTACAGAACACCTCTGGTATATATTGTCTGTAGGCCAAAGCACATGTATGCTATCATTTAGATGTGATATTTTGCTTCTTAAAACTCTGAAGAACCTTAACGGATTACAGTGCTGTGCAAAACTGCTTTTGTAATTATGCTTGTTTACTGTATTAAAGCCTGTTGGTTAAAACCTTCTCCTTGACAAACATTTCCAAGATCTCTACTGGGATCACTTCATATTTGAAGTAGGTTTTGCACCTTAGAGTACAACATTTATTAATCTCTTTGGCACTAAGGAACACAAGCTAGTATTTGTCTCCTTTGTTTTGCACAAATAAGATTGCAATAGGACAGGTAGCAAAAGCAGAGAATGCAAACAAATTGCTCAAGTCAAAGAAAAAATACCCCAGTGATCATTTAATTGCTCTTTGCACATTTTCTATTGAAATGCTCTGGAGACAGTGAAATGCTGTAGTGATGGGAGTATCTAGGCACCCTGACAGATTTTTGAAAGGAGGTGTGAAGTAAACTGTCCCTGGGACTTTACTTTCCCATCCTCATCTCTCCAGGTGCTATGTAAGATAATTTGTAGTACTGCTTTTTATTAGGTTCTTCAAACCAGCACCAAACCATGCAGCAGGGACCCTGAAGAGCACGAGCATGCTCGCTCTTGCCTAGGTGCAGAGGGATTGTAAGCAGCTTTTCTCCTCTGTTGTCTGTGCCAGAGCAAGTCCCTGAGTAGCTGGAAGCTGCAGACTTTGCTTTATCCTGGCATGCCCTGCAGATTTTAGCTGTCAGAGAGGATAACAGAAGGGTGAGAGGAATTGGGATGTTATCTGCCTTCCCATGGCCAGCAGGAGAGCCAGCTGCGCATGGAGATGGAGGTCTCTGCTGGAGGCATGAGTGACCCAGAAGGAACTGTCCCATTTGAGCTTCCTGTCCTTCCAGGCAGGAAGACCTGAGCACAAAGAGCTGCTCTTCTGCCTCCTAGGCTTCGTCCCAGTGCAGATGATGCCCTGTCAGTGCTGGTGCTACTGCCCCTGGCTTTAGCTGCACAAGTGAGTTGCAGAGGTTGATCCCCATCTAAGGACTGCGGTGGTGGGAAGGAGAAGGTAGCAACAGCCAGACTGCTTTTTCAGTGTTTTTCAGTGCTTTTTCAGTGGAGGGAGAACTTGTAGTGTCTAGTGCTGTCATCACACTAAATTTAATTTTTAAAAAGAAATCAAATAATCATGACTATGTGATTTTTCTAGCTAGTAATTCACAAGCTTCACAGAGAAAGTCCTCATGAGAGCCGTTATAAAAGCTGAACTGCTTCTGTTTTCTGGCTGTAATTATCAGTAATTTTATATCTGTACTGGGATTTGTAGGTACAGAGGAGGAGCTTTTGTGCAAAATTCCATTGTCTGTATCCCACACATATGTTTATCAGTCACTAATTTGCCAGCGCAGCAGATTTCTGAAGGGAAATGCATCCAGATAGAAGGAAGGGTGGAGGTGGGACCAGGAAAACAATGAGGGAAAAAAGATGGGCTCGTTACAGTTGGGGGAAAGGAAATTAATGCACATTTGGAGCGCACAAATCATTACAACCTTGGCCAGAAATTAGGGATCAAAGGACTATGCAAAATTTTGCTCACTGATCTGTTTCTGAGATTCGTTAAAATAATGCCAGAAAAGCAATTTCTTCTTCTCAGCCTTGATCTGTTACAGAAACTGTACATAGCCCTAGAAGTATTCTTCTTTCTCACTTGCTTTTTTAGGTAGATTGGTAAGATTATAACTGTTACCTTAAATTTCCTGGTAAGAATATAACTGTTACCTTAAATTTCTACTTGGCAGTTCCATATTATGCATCATCTGAAGAGAGTGTTAGGTTATACAGCTGTGGACTGATCCATAGGGTTAATAGATTAATTAATTTCTAGTTACGGTATAAGGATAGAAAAGTATGCGCAGTGAAGAAAAAGACCAGAATTTGGGTGAAAAACAGCATTTTAATGGTCTGAATTCTGCCATGCAAAAGAGGTGGGGTTTTTTTTAGATGCTCCTCTACCAGACTGTGCTCGTATTTCAGGTCCTTATGAAAAGGATTAATCTCCTAATATTAGTTGTCTGATCTCAGTTCCCTCTGTTTGGAGAGGAGATATATTAGCCTCTCCAAGGGACAGTCCTTATGGCAGCGTAGGTGGCAGGAGTTGCCTGTTGAGGGCATCTCTCTGTATCCAAAATACTCTACTGAGTACAGAAGGAGCCTGAGCAACCTGCCTGGGCCAGATGATGCTTTGGTGTCTAACACTAGGTGCTCCTTTGGTGACCACACTCTTTGCATTTAATTACTGATGTCAAATTGGGCACACAGCAGTGTGCAGCTCAAATTCTCTTTAACATTTATCCCTGCTGGAGAGAGCTTGGGTCATAGCCAGTGTGTGGTATTATTGCACCAAGGAAGGCAAACCTCTTTTTCTTCTAATTAGGCAGATTGCTACTCTGCTAGACACAGTAACATCTGGAAAACCTGGGACGAAATGGGACAGAACACAGGGCAGGAGAGGAGAAGTATATGTATTGTCATGCTCTGATGTAAAACTACAGGCTGCTTAGGTTAACAGACAGAGCCCAGCAAGTTTGCAAGCTAGAATGTAAATAAGTATCCATGTATAAGTGAACATGTCCTTAATTGCTAGATAAATAAAGTTTCATTCCCAGGTATAAACCACAACATAATATTTCAGTAGAATACCACTGGGTTCCTGTCGTTGGCTGAAAGCTGGGATATGGCAACTCCTTTACAGAGATCTGCTGCTTTCCAGATGCACTTGCCATTGCAGTGATTGGTACCGTCTGAACTGTGTGGTTTATCATAGGTCCTCTGCAGATAGGACAGTAAATAGTTCTGCTTCTGCAGACAAGAAGACTCCCAAGTGCAATGTAAAAAAAACAAAGGTGTATTGTAATTTATTTATATTTATTTATTGCATTTGTAAACTTTCCTGTAGACAACTGAAACTGCAGAAGCAGAATTCTTTTTTAAGTAATACCTAGAAGTACTTACGGATAATTTCTTCCAGGGTTTTGGTTTCCCCTCACCTTGATGAAGTAAAGTGACTGTGAACTGCACATTGTTGGAGTACCTGGAAGTTTAATTTCAGCAGGCATCTCTGGTTCAGCTGTCCATTAGGCTTGCAGAGGGATAGTACTTCGCTCAGCTTCCTATCTGACAAATGCCTCATTTGTATGTTAATGTTGAGTTGTGATTTCTAGGGAAGGCATTCAGTGTTTTGTAAAGGGCCTTACTGGCAGATTGCAGCTAAATTGATGCTCGACTCACTAAATATTTACCCTACACATCCCACTTAATATGTCCAAAACCAGGCACACTGTGAAATCCTGAAACCTGATTCTGTGCTTGTGAAAGTCAGGAAGCTGGTAATGTCAGCATGGAGCACAGTGAAGCGCTGTGCGAGTCCACCAGCACGTACCAGCACACCTCCAGCCCGCCCTGCAATCTCCCCGTCACCCCATACACCCGGGCTTGCCTGGTTGCTCTTGCCTCAACACCAGGACAGCGCTACGGCTGGCCCCCCACTTTTCCTACCTGCAGTTCTTGCAGCCCTGCTGCCCCTTCTTCAGGTCTGCCCATGGCGGAAGCATCTTATGGCACAGCTGGGGAGATGACCACTGTGTCTTCACATGCTCCTTGCCATGTAGGTTGTCACTGGGGAAAAATGTTTTGGGTTAGGACAGCCAAAGGGATGCTTTTGTGCTCTCACCGTCCCCCTGTCTCAGACACATACTAAAGCTGGCATGGTAATGAGGGCTAGATTGGAGACCTCACAGCTCACCTGCGCCTGTTTGTTTTTATTTCCAAGCCTGTTCTCCCAATGAGTTCCAGTGCAGTAACAAGTCATGCATCTCCATCATCTTCGTGTGTGATGGTGACAATGACTGCGGGGATGGCAGTGATGAAAGAAAGTGCTCCCCTCTGACCTGCAACCCCAATGAGTTCCAGTGCAACAACAGTGTGTGCATCCCGGAGCTGTGGGTCTGCGATAACCAGCCGGACTGTGAGGATCAGTCGGATGAGTCTGTAGAGCAGTGTGGCTACGATGCCAAGGCCCTCAACACCTGTGCAGCTCATGAGTTCCAGTGCGGCAATGGTGAATGCATCCACCTGAACTGGAAGTGCGACGGGGACGAAGACTGCAAGGACAAGTCTGATGAGCAGGACTGCCGTGAGTGTCTGCAGGGGTAGGGCAGGGCTGAGGGCTCTCCTTTGTGGGCGAGAGGGGCCAGAAGGCTGCTGTGGGCTGTGTTTTAAGGCAAGTCTTTGATGTCTATGCGGCAACTGTGTGCCTCACAAGGAGCGTTTGTGTCCCAAATGGCATGCATGGCTGGGTGCCCAATCCAGCAGGGTCAGGGATATTCCAGACTCCTTTTATGCTTTTTCCTTGAGGATTCAGGGAGAAGGTGCAAGAGCTGTTGGATGGTACTGTGCCTCAGAAGAGATCTGTTTCACTAGAAAGACAAGGGATGGAAAATGGGAAAAATGTTCAAAGCCCTCAGGCTGCATGGTAGGGTCAGAGCCTGGAGGTTAGAAGCTACAATGCTAAAGGGAATGTATGATCAGCAGAAAAAAATAATTACTTTTCTGCCTCTGAAGTTAGAGTATACTGAACAAGGCAGTCAAGAGCAGCACCTCTGAAGAATCCAGTTTGAAATGCACTTTGAGCTTGGCTTGATAAAGGCACAGAGCTAATAAATAATGGATTTCTTTTCAGCTGGCTTTATGCATTTAACATGGTGTTGCTGATGTGCATGGTATTTGGAATGTTTCATCCATTTTCATCCACTAATCTGTTCAAGCTGGTCACTTACCTGAGGGCGGGGGAGGGGGGGAGAGAGAGACAAGAAAATAAGAGCAAAATGTTTTGCTAAAATATTCATAATCACAAGATTGAAATAAAATATTTACATAGCTGTATATATTTAGCAGCTCTGACACTGGGCCACCTCTTGGGAGGAAGGCAGCAACCAGCTGCAGGAACCAGACATTTTTGCAAAGGTACCTAAGAAAATTTACCACTTTTGCCAGCACCATCTTTTCTTACCCGTGACAACACTGAGTCCAGGCTGGTGAGCTGAGAGCAGCTGTGGGGGGGAGCCCTTCAAGGAGCAGGGCATCAGACTCTCTCCCAGGCAGAGGCAGGCAGATGTAAATTCAGTGGCTTCTTTAGCAAGAGAAGGAGGATGTAGCAAGTCTTGGACACCACTGTTTACAGCGCAGGAGAGCAGGGGGATGAGCCACAGGTAACCCTGGAGCTACTGTGCCTTTAAAAGAGCCAATGACTCAAGAGAGGTGAGAGCAAAGTAGGAGAAGCCAAATACATTTTGTGAGGAAGAGAGCAGCTCTGACTGCTGGTACAAGGATATGGTCGCTGTCAACCCCCTTCCAAGTAGGGGTGGATTAGGTAGGATGTCTTCACCTCCAAGAAGGGGATATGAGAGCTGGCAGACTTCTTGGGCAGCAGCTACCCAGGCAGTACTTCCAGGGTCTGAAGTATTGCAGAGACAGCAGAATCAGGAGGCAAAGTTGGTTCCTGGCATCCATTTCAGTATGAAGTGACTGTAAGAAAGCCAGGCAGGAGCATGTGCAGTGGAGATGTGCACTGCTAGCTGGGACAGTCTGTGTTGTGTGGTGCCTGCTTTCATGCTGAGACCTCCTGCAGACAATCCTATGCTTCTATCCCCTCCGAATCAGAAGGCAGTGGCCAGGCCCACATTACAAACACGGGTGAAGAACTGGTGTCTGGCGCAGGGGACTGTCAGCAGAACTGATCTCTGTCCCACAGGTTGTATTCCCTGCAGTGACAGCAACCTGGCAAGATGGCTGAGTTTAGACAACTCAGGAGAGGGAAAGGTGAGCTCCCTTCTATTTCCAAGAGGGGAGCAGCTTACAGATGGTACTTGCCAATGAAATGTCTCTAAAATTTCAGTCCCTGTTGTTCACCTTGAAAGGAATTTTTCTAAGTCTTTTATTGGCCCCATTTACTTTGTCAGTCTGCTGGGTGAGAGGAGTGGGACTCTGCACATGTACCTAGCTGAGGCAGAGGGAGCACTCTGTTTCCCAGCTTCCTTCCTTGATCTGACAGACACCAGCAATATCCAGCTGAGCTCAAACTGCTGAGACGTGAGGCCCCAAAGGAGCACGGCTCTGACAGCACCCCTCAGCTACCGAGCGGCTTCACCGAGTAACACCTCCAGGTATGCCAAGGGCAGCCTCCCTGGGGCAGAGGACGCAGCTGGACACCGCTGCAGCACAGCACAGTGCTGACAACCAGTGGAGGAAGGAGGAAATGTGACAGAAGTGACTTGAGACAATTATATTCTGACTAGTGGAGATTTAGCACCTGAGATTTTTTTCCCAGTAAGTCTCAGTACAGCACAATGTGCAGCTTATCTATCCATGTGAAATGAGCACGTTAGCTGCTTCTGCTGCTTTCAGTCCTGTGGGCCAAGAAACAGTGGGATTCAAAGCCCCATGTTTTAGCTACTGCAGTGCTCCTCTGTACAGAGTGCCTGGTTCTGCCCTTGACACTCATGCAAACTAGGAGTCATCCCAGTGCCACGGAGGTGCATAAGACTGCTGCTGTTTACACTGCAGGGTGGGGAATCTCTAAGGCAGTAGCCTGGAGAGGACTTGCGGCACCGAGTGCTTATGTAGCTGATGGGTCAACGGGGTCAGAGTCAAAACTGATGTTGCTTCTCCATCCTAAATGCAGCTGTTGCTTGGTTGCACATGCTTGCAGTAAGAAAGTGGCATGTGGGAGCCCTGGAAACTCAGCATCACTGTTCATCTGTTGGACTGAAGTTTAGGGATTGACCTTTTTTTTTTTTTTTTTTTTTTCCTCTCCAGAAATTCTCTTTTTGAGCTCAGTATTACATGGCATGCAGAGTGTTACAGGTGTATGACACTGTTCCATCCCCTTAGCAACAGGGATGGCACAAGTACCATTAGGTTTGACGTGATTAAAGCTGCAGATACCAGCACTACATCTTCTCTTGCAAATGGGAACCATACAGGGTTCACACTGTATAAAATAGAGGGGTGCGAGCTAATGCTTTAAAAAAAATGTCATGAGGCCATCACCAGTCATTTGTTATAATCATTTTGGGGTGATAAACAAGTAGAGCAGAAATGAAGGGTGACAATTGGTGAACAGGTTTTGGCAGCGAGACAGCAAATAAATAGGAGGGAATGAGTCATTTCAGGAAAGCTGTGTGAGAACACTGGGTGGTTGTTTTTTGGGGTTTTTTTTTGGTTTTTTTTTTCCCTTAGCATATATATTCAAATATGTATATGTATATATATTTATAAAAGTAACATTAGGTTAGGTGTATTAGTCTCCAAATCTGGAATGGTTATATTTTAAAATGTCCTGTGCAACTCACATTAAGGCATCCAGGAGGGAGAATAAGTAATACTTACAACTGACAGCTAGAAAACAGATCCCTTGAGACCTGACCTCAAACTTTTGTGCCTCTGTCTCTCCATCTATAAAATGGGATTGATGCATTTTGCAAATGCTGGGATTTTTGTGAGATTACGTTCATGGCGGGGGGGGAGGAGGTACAGAAGAAACACAGGCTCAGACTTGGAATCTAGAATATAGCTGCTGAATTTGAGCAATACAGCTTTGTGCCCAGTATTCACAAATGGTAAGTGTGTCTGTCTGAGCGTGCCTGCTAATTTAGCATTGCTTTGGTAAATTGTTTCATATTTGATTTGCAGAGCAGAGGAGATGGCTATAAAGCTGCTGAGATTTCACTGATTTAAACCCTCCAAAATAGCACAGCAATTTTCTGAACGTGTTGTGCAAATAAACAGCACAGCTCTTCCATCTTGGGATATTGCTCTGCGTTGGGAATGGCCCTGATGGCAACCTACTGTCAACTCTGCTAGTGGTGCTGAGATGGGTTTGTGTCCCGGCTTCAGGATAACAAAGTTCCTGGCCCTCTCACCTCAAAACTTATGCTCTCCAGGCCAAAGCATATAACATATATAAACATGAGAACATATAGCATATATAAACATAGCATTCTCTCTCATCCTACTGAAATATGGACCAAAACCCAGAAATGCTGTACATGCATTTTAACGTCTTTGCTATCAGTAAGAGTTGTTACTGTATCAGCTCTTTTTAGATGTCTGTTAAGAGGCTCAGGGGCCATTCCTCAAAGATCTGAACTTCCACACCTCTGCTGGAGTGAGAAGTGAGCCAGGAAACCAAGCCTGGTCCCCAGACTTCTGTCTCTTCTTCTTGAAGCAAAAGCTTTGTGCAGTGATGTTGTACTGTCCCACATCTGTGTTTTGCAGGCCCTGTAGCAACTGAGCTAAGAGCTGTGCTGTCATTGTTCTCTCAGTCTTGTGGTGCTTGTGCAACTTTGTCTTTGTGGTTCCTGCAAAATTCTCCTTCATTTTAATTTGTTCTAGGATTAGAAACCTTTCTATTCTTAGCATCTAGCTGTAACTGCTATAACTGCTTTTTAGAAGACCTTTGAAGATTACAGTTGAGGACTATTAGTAGGTTTTATAACAGCTGCTTTCCAAATCTGTATCTGTTGTCATGCAGATTTACTTGATAAACTGGAGACCTGTTCCTGCTCCAGAAAGACAAGATCCCCATTGGTTTTAATTGCATGTTACACTTTTGTGGGGCATTAATACTTATAGTCAGAGGTGGAGGACCATCCTTTCCTGTCTCCACATATAGAAGTTGCTACAGAAAAGGTGAATTAACCTGTTTTTCATGTTGGGGTGAAGATAAGAAATAATTGTGGCAATGGAATTTTCGGCTAGATGGTAGGAAAAGCTTTGCAATGGCCAAGGTTTAGCTTGGAAGAGGTCGGGATTGCCTAGGGGAAAGGTGGTCTCTCCATCGTCAGGGCTTCTCCGGGCAGGTGGTTCAGGAATGTGGCAGGAACAGTTCAAGCAGAAATGCCTCTGCCTCCCTACAGGAGCAATCAGTGCCACTTCCAGATCTGTGGTCTGTGATTCTCCCAGACCACAGCTTTATTTCCTCCTCTGCTTCATTTTTCTCCATTTAGAGCAGCAGTTCCCACATGCTTAGTTTGGAGCTGCTGTCCTACATGTCCCACTGAGGTTTCCCATTTCTGTGCCTGGGTTTATTAGCTGAAATGTGGTGATACAGCTGGTCCCATAACTATGCTTATTGCTTGGGATTTTTTCCTTGCTTTGCAGCTTTTTATGAATATAGTACATATGGCTTTCCTCTCCAAGGAGCAGTGCTATTTCCAAATTTTCCTCTTGTGAATACTATGTATTTCTAAAGGCAGGGTTTCTCCCTTCCTCCACCAGCCCTGCAGTTGTGGCTTTCCCTGTCTCTTGTGCCCTTGCTGAAGATGTACTAGAGCTAAGTCCAGTGAAGCAGTCATGAGTCTGGATCCTGCATCCTGTGGGATGCGATCACCAATAATGCTGAGCCTCTGTGCAACTAATACTTTACGGTATTGGTGGTAGCTCACTTCACATCTGTGGCTCTTCCTGGGTTATCTGAAAGCAGTAATTTTTGTATTGGAACCAGTTTGTCAAATTCTCTAGGAAGGTCTGCCACGTACGTCTCGCCTCCCATGTAGTAACATCAGTGCTGACCTCCTCTAGCTATTCAGAGGCAGTGATTTTCTGTCATACGATACCAGGGTGCAATCAGCAAGATGGAAAGGCTAGAATCGAGAGCTCTCCAGGGTGTGCTGCTTTAATAGGATTTTAAGAAAACATCTGTAAGATGGTCCCCTCAGAAGTAAGCTGCATAACATGTCCCAGGAACGAGTAGCCTGTTTTGCCAGTGAACTACAGGCTGCAGCCTTTTGCTGGGTAGTGAGTACCTGTAACCTTTGTCAGTGCAAGTCTGGTCCCAGCTAGGGAGGTCTCTCAGTGTAACCTTGGGGAAGGAAACATGACTGGTTTTAGTATGGTCAGTGCAGCTGTCTGTCTTATTTTTTCTCCAGCTTTGCTGTTCATCAGATCTGTTTTATGTCTGTAATAATCTGACCTCGGCAAATGAGCTTCAGGCTTGAAACCTGGCCTGGCACTGTGGAGATGTTTTTGGCCTGTAACCCCAAGAAACACTAAGCTGCAGTGCAGTGGAGCTCTTTTGCCTTCCAGTGGTCTGTTAGCTCATGGGCATTTAGTAACCTGAATGATCACATCTGTGTTGCTAGCTTCATCCCTAGTGTGACCACACTGGATTTGGCAGAGAGTCAATACATGTCTCTTTCCCATGCCCTTAGCCTGAACATGTTTTGAAATGTATCTTAAATATAATTTTTTCTGAAGGAAAGAGAGCTGAGGAGCCTTTGCCTGCCCAATGCCACTCTGCAGTCCTCGCTGGAAAGCAGCCTGGCCTCTTGCATGGACTGAAGAACCCAGAGGGGCTCCATTGCTGATAGTTTTGCTGCCTGCTTGCTTTGTTGTGTCTCACCCAAGAAGCTTCACTGCCTGCACTGATTCTGTTTTCACTAGATCTGTTCATATGGGCTTTGGGGCTCTTTTCCTAAGGATGTAGAGGGTGATCTGGGATGGCAGAGGGGCATAGGAGGACAGTGGCTGAGGCAGCTGCTGCCTCTGTTGCTTTGGTGGAAGCAGCTGATGCTCTGTGACATTTTTTAACAGAGGGTGCAAAAATCCAGCAGTGTCAGAGGTACGTAGCTAAAAGGTACTGCACAAAAGATTCAAGTCCTCTGTGGCTAATGCTTGAATGTGTTGTCTTAAAGCTCTGGTGACCTGCCGGCCGGATGAATTCCAATGTGGTGATGGGACCTGTATCCACGGAGCAAAGCAGTGTGACAAGGTGCACGACTGTCCTGACAACAGTGATGAGGCAGGCTGCGTCCAAGGTAAGTGTAGACAGGTCTGCACTCCTCATGTTCCATGGTGTGAGCCTACGAGACCTGCGTGGCCATTGGAAAGGGAAGAGGCCTGTGCTGCTCCTCTGGGCCATGGCAGGCAGATTCCTATAGAGAGTTTCAAGCCATTCTGGCTGGCAATGGGGTTGCTTGGGAGAGATGATTGTGCTGACGAGGCAGACTGCATGACTTGAAAAGTTCCTTGCATGATACTCAGTCTTAATGTTCATTTGCTTAATCCCATCCCATTTCTGCTAATGACACCCTCTTGAAGCTTTATGTCAGGCTTTTTGTTGTCATGAGCCTCATCTAACTTAGTTGCTTTCCTCTCTTGCCCAACATGACAGAGTCAGCATGTGAAAGTCCCAGCAAGTTTCAGTGTAAGAGTGGAGAGTGCATTGACGGAGGCAAAGTGTGCGATTCACATAGAGACTGCAGGGACTGGTCTGACGAGCCTCTGAAAGAATGTGGTACAGTACTTGCCTTCTACGTGTTGCTCCTGTTGTAACTGCTTCCCCTCTCCTCCATCTGGTGCTCACAGCTTTGAGTGTAACCACATGTAGCTGCTAATGCTATTTCTCACTCTGCTTCTCTTTCCTTGCCTTTATTCTCTCATCACCGTTCATACGAATATAATTAGTAGCCTAGTCTGATCATCTGTAAGTTTGAACTGTGCCCTTCTCAACTCAGCTTTTATTCTTGGAGGAATGTATGAACTGAGCGCGGTACTAGGAACCAGGAATTCCCCCTCTCCCCAGATACTAGTGTCTTCCACAGCACAGACCAATTTATTTAGCCTCATTGCCTAAATTATCTTTGAATTGTAAGATGATGATAACGTCATAAAAATTTAGCATTGGGAACATGCTTTGAAGGTAAAAACACACAGAATGGCAGCAATCACTGAGAGATGAGAGGTGACTTCAGCCATTTCTGGGTTTTACACATTGTTGCTGCTTCCCTTAGAAATGGCAGCAGGTTGCTCTCTGCAGTGTCCTGCCAGCTCTGGGCTAGCGAGAATGCACAAGCCGTGAGAGCTGGGTCTGCATCGGGTCTGTCAGTCAGCAGAACGGAAAGCCCAGGCCAGAGAGCTGTGCCGCTCTCCCTAGGGCAGCCCCTCTCTCACCTTTCCCACCACGCATTGTGGGCACCAGCCCCAGTCTGAAGCATTACTCAAACACATTTGTTTTTTTTCCCCAGTGCAGAAATGTCTCAGGCAGGCATCCCTTTCCATGACATCATGGAGCACCAGTAGCATGGAGCTCAGTGCCTGCCTCTTGAATAACTCACATTCGGGAAGAACTGCCAGTCTCTTCTCTGTATCAGACAAGAAGTGTGCGTGCATGCCTAGTGAGGATGCTCTTACCTTGTGCTTTTGGTATGCCCTTGCTTTCTTCCACACTAACCCACATCTCCCTGTCTTTCTGAGTGGATGTTGCAACTTGTCTGTCTCTGGAGGTCTCCCAACAAAGTTGGCAGCCCTGTTTGTCTTAGGAGACTGGGCACATGGCACAGCTGTGCTTGGTCCTCAACTTTACAGGGGTGCCATGGCTGACTTGGTGCGGTCCCAGGTTGGCGGTGAAGTGTTGTTTGAGGTAGGAAGCTGAGCAGAGAATAGTCGCCCCAAAAGGAAAAATGTTTCTTTAAGAGTGCAGAATGATGTGGATTGTTGTCAGTGTTATGCCCACACACAAGTAATCCACACAGAAGGTAGGAGGTGCAGGACATGCTCCTCATCTTGGTGTGTCTGTCTGGCCTTGTGCTAGACACTGCAGTGTCCTCCAAGATTCCCGCAAAAAGCACAGCAGAAGACAGAACATCACTTGTGTTATTTTAGGCAGGCAGTGAATGTACTGCTGAAGTTTGGGTAATGGGCAGCAGTTGCCCAGCAGAAGGAGAACAGGCTAATGTCTCTGCCTGGCTCCTCCTCAGCTCCTATTGAGAAGTGCAGCAAGTGAACCAGCGCTTGATCCACAGTCTCTAAATCCGTTGCACAAAGCACCTCTGAAACCATGGGAATCATCTGAGCGAGGGTTTGCTTGTTAGTCAAAACAGCCTTTGTAGTATTTTGCAGAGAGCAGTTGTGCATCTTTATGACCCAATTTGCTAGAGGCCTATGCAAGTGTAGGAATAGGTGATATCCATTAATAAACATCATTGAACAGTGATAATACACGAAGTGACTCTGTGGACACCTTCTTGGAGCCTAGTGAACTTCCTCTGTTAATAACGTATTGTTATCTATATGTGTGTGTCTCTGATGGGAAGGTGAAAGAGCTGAGATGGGGTTCCTTCTGGCATGGATTTTCCTAGTCTTACTGACTTAATTGGCTTGTGGTTGTTTTCATTTTCTTCCAAGACCATTGGTTGAATGGCTCTGCTGTACTGCTCACCAGCAGTGTGCAAGGAAGCAAGAAGTAGAAGATAAATGAAAAATTTGCCTTTAAATTGCATTATAGATTGAAGCAAATGAGTTTCACTTGTTGGAGTGAGCCCACTATCCCTGAAACTCTACAGCTTCTCTTCAGCAGTCTTACTTAGGGAGAGGACTTTCTCTTCACCTTGTGTAGGTTAATTACAACAACAAGAAATGTTATTTCTGACAGGAAACCAGCTTTTCTCAACCTCTCATTCAGTTCTAGTTGTAAGGATCCATTTAGTCTGTTTTTCATTTCAGCACTTGAAAGCAGGGTCAGAGAGGTGGCCTTGGATTAGACAGGGACCCAGGAGAGGATGGGGGCTGTTGCTTCATAAATTGCGCACTTGGGCTGATGCAGGCTGCCAGCAGAGACTGTTGTGTGGGAGGTGTTTGTGGGAGGACTGTATCTCAGTGCTAATGGAGTACCTCTGACAGACTGTACTCTGGTGTTTTCTGGAATTTTCACATAGATCATTCCTTGGAGCTAGATGGGAAAATAGTACAGTATTTCAAAATAGCTGGCCCCTGGGAGATGAGACTCCCCCAGCATGAATTATTAAAGCTCAGAGAGACTGTTCAGAAAAGTCAACATGAACCAGCGCATGGGGAAGGAGGAATCTCCTGGAGAGAGGCCTTCGGTCCCTTGGAAGTTCCTCACATGTGGCAGAACATGCTCAAAGCAGCAGCTCTCTGATGGGATGAGATGCAGAGATTAACATACGCTGTATCCCCAGGGCTCACTGTTCCTTTAGCCACTAGCTTTCAGTCCAAATGATCCTACAGTGTTGGTTTGGAATAATAAAGAGCAAGAAAGTGATAGAGTGGTGGCTCCCTATCTGTGACGTTCTCCCACTCTATGGGGCCAGCTCCTGGCTACCAAAAGCTGATAGATATGGGAAAATTTCTGAGGACCTCTCTTGATTTTATTCAGTCTTACAACTAAAAACCCTCCTTTGTCATAGATAATCTGTATATGCCTTCCAGATATTAATGAATGCTCTATGAACAACGGTGGTTGCTCACACATATGCAAAGACTTGAAGATTGGTTATGAATGTGAATGCCCGCTCGGATACAAGCTTCTGGATAAAAAAACGTGTGGAGGTAATTTACATGCAAACAGCAGTCCCTTGTGTTTCACCATACAGAGACATGATTATATTCACTTCAGCATTGCTCCATCACAGATGGTTTGATTTCAAGTTATTGATGGGTTTCAAACACTCCTTTCAGACATAGATGAATGTGAGAATCCAGACGCTTGTAGCCAGATCTGCATTAATTACAAGGGGGACTACAAATGCGAATGCTACGAGGGATACGAGATGGACACCCTGTCCAAGAACTGCAAAGCTGTAGGTAAGACAGTGCCACAGGCACTTAAACTCTGCTTGCTCAACGTCACAACTCTGATAAGAAAATATGCTTGCAGGGCTGAGGCTAGGGGAACAGAAACAAAAGGAAACTAGCAAAGCAAGCAAGCAAAGACATTTCATTTTGAGCAGCACGGAACTGCTGCAGTGATAGCAGATGCATCTCTAGGCAAGAACTACTGATCATGCAGATCAGAATATTTTAACAGTGTACAGAGCAAGATTACAGTCACTAGTTGGCTGTTTGAAGCTGAAACTAGAAAAGTAAATCTCTTGACAGGTGATATTAAAAATAGTGCAGCAAAAACATTTAGTGGTAGTAGTATTAAAAGGAAGAAAATACCCCAATTAAAGCACATTAGGGTAGCCACCTCTCCACCCTCCCAGCCTCTACGCAAATACCAACATGAACACCAGCAGTTTGCTCGACCTTATTGCAAAAACGAATGTTAATGTCGGAGGGATAGAAAGCTGAATTGTGCAAGACTGAGCATTAGCCATGCTCGGGGTTTCTTTAATGGAAATGGCGGCTCTCTTGGGGAAGAGTGAGTTACCTGCAATACAAAATTGCTCCTCTAGTGTTATCCTGCACATCCATGTGGCCTCTTTCTTCCCAGGTTCTATATGGTATGCATAGTGTCCTTCTGTCCTCTAAAATCTGTTAGCCTCACATCTGCAGTGAGTTAGGACTGACCCAAATCCTGGAACACTGATCTCTTGTTAGTTAGAAAATTCTGTTGTGCCTAAGAGTCTGTGCTGGGAGCCCTGCAGCACAACGTATTCCAGAGCTAGAACCTTGTCCCAGCTCTTCCCTTTCAGTATCATGTTCCTCAGTCCCCTTTTGTCCTTCCCAGTGGAAAGATGCTCTTCGCTGGGATCTTCTGCTGGCCACTGTTGGAGACAAATCCGTGTAACCCACTAAAGCTCATTCTGAGCTTCCCATCCTGTCCCTGCCTCAAACAGGGAGGTGCACAAAGAGCAAACTAAAGCTTTAGCTGTTTGACTCGTAGCTTATTTTAGTGACACTTAAGAACACAGAGAATAATCTGCTCTGCTACTTGCAGAGGGCGAGGATGTGCACCACTTGGTGTGAGCTTAGAGACACAAGTGTCTGCCTCCTACAGTAGCAAACTGGCCTCCATGGAGGCTAAGGTGCTGGCTGTGGTCTTCTAATCAAAATAACTATTTGGTTTCTGTGTGTCCTGCTTTCCTGTCTTTTGGAAAATTCAGGTCAACTTTATGCTTTTTGAGAGGCTCTGGCCTGAGATCATGACTGCAGTAGCAGTATCACCAGCACCCAGGCTGCAAGCTCTGGTCCCACAAAAAAGAGATGTGATCTCCCTGAGCCCAAGTGCTCAAGTGGACTGCATGAGTTCTGCATGTATGTGACAGTCTAAAATTCCTCCCTGGCAACCAGTCCTTGGCTTTGCTGGATTCAGCGTGGCTCTATCATGCCTTAAATCTGGCTGCCTCCCTTCTCTCCAGCCAGCCCAGAGGGCTGTCTCTTCCTTGTCCTGGCCATGGGTCACCAAAATCTGGCCTATATACTTCATATGTAAAATGTGTAATAGAAGGTGAGGACATTCCCCAGAGTTTTCCTTGGGCAGACCAAAAGCCTGTGTTCATCTAGTGACCACAGAGGTGCTGCAGTCCCCCATGTCCTCATGTGATAGCTCTGCCTCTGGAAGCCATGTACACTTGCTTCTGGTGTGGTGTAAAGCTTCCTTACAAAGCAGAACTATCAGTGACTGATAATTTTTTTGTTGTTTGAGAAATGAAAGCTGAAACCAGCCCTTGGGTCAGCTGCTAAAATGACAAATGCACCTATTTTCTGTGGTAGGCAAGAGTCCGTACCTGATCTTCACCAATCGCCATGAGGTCCGTAAGATAGACCTGGTGAAAAGGGACTACTCTCGCATCATTCCCATGCTGAAGAATGTTGTGGCACTCGACGTGGAGGTGTCAACAAACAGAATATATTGGTGTGATTTGTTCTACCGAAAAATCTACAGGTAAGGGGTAAGAGAGGATGTGTGTTTTGGTAGCTTTCCAAAGCTATGGTTCAATCTGTACTCTTTAAGGACGATCTGCAGAGAAACAGTGCTGGGTATAGTGAACCTGAGGGGTTTTCTTCCCTTACCAGGTTACCTGTTGTGGCCTGGACTTTGTAAGTTTTTTAGGAATTGATAAAGAAATTAGGGACTTGTGCAGTTATGTGGTTTGATAATACAGGAAGGGTTTTTGTCAATAGTAGATCCTGCTGCATTTGTGCAATTACACGTAGACTCTTGTTTACTGAATCATAATATTGCTAAGCCATGCTGTGTGAGACCGCTGCTGTGCTGTGTGCTTGCTGTACATGAAATCACAAAGGACTTAGGATCTGAAAGCACAAAGGGGGTAAATGGTGGGAGCAAAGAGGTAGCAACATAGATACTAGCTGCCCACTGTAGTCTCTGGTAGATGGGATTTAAATTCACAGCATTTGACCACAGGACACGTTCTGTAATTCTCATTCTCCCTCTTCCTTCAGCTGTTTTTATGGTATCCATCACAGTATTATGTACCAAGGCTTGTGAGTGTGCCTAGTTAAAAATGCATTTAATTTATGTGCTGAAAATCCCCCATGTATAGTCTGATTTGCATAGCTATTGCACCCTATTGCAGCTTCTACAGTGATTTGTTCTGGATTTTAGCTAATGATCAGGCAAAGGTTGATTGGTTTCAGTGTGTGGAAGCCAAGCCAGGGTTTCTGCAGGCTGTGGTAGCTCCCATCCCATTGGCAGGGAAATTTGCCCAGGCTGTGCTGAGTATTAAGCACTCAAGTAGCTAGGCAGGTACCCTGAGCAGGCCTGTGGGGCTCTGAAAATGGGGACATGGTTCGGAAGAAAGCTGGCTGCTTTCAGTGTCTGATTCTGTAGGCACAGGCAGGGGTGGGTAGGAGCTTCGTATTCATACACAGAGAATTATTCAAGACACACTATTCCTTCTGCAGCTCTCTGACAGTGAATGCCCTGGGGTGCTGGGGGCCACTGAGCAGTGTACATACCCTGAACATGGCTATACCAAGCCTTTTTCTTTTTCCAAACAGCAGAATTTTTGTCCTTCTTACTCATGTTTGCATTAGCTTTGTTGTATGTCCCACCTTTTCTGCAGAGCAAGCTGTGCAATTATAACTTCTTAACAATTAATGTTCCTGTTTAAGATACTGTTACTATCACTAATACCAAACACTTAAAATCAAAAGGCCACCGTGTCCTTCCAGCAAAGAACAGGACTCCACCTGCAGGAGTCCTTTGGGGAAAAGCAGTCTATAGTTGAGAGGCTATTGCAAGGTGAAAACTATGGTACAGGAGGTAATTGCTGGCAAGAGATCCCATTTTTCTTAATGCTCACCTCACTCACCTTTCCAGATCCTCTCCTACTGAGGTGATGTCCCCTGTGGGGTGTCAGAAAGATATTTTACAATATTTAGTTACTGGGAGAATTGAAATGTCTCCTGTATTTCAGCCCTCCCACTCTGAAAGCCACAGCAGCCTCTCTTGGTTTCCCCACCAGTGCAGGGAGTCACACTGAGAGTAGAGTGCAGCAGCTGACCACAGTGGTGGACGAGAAGTATTAAACATGACTGTTTCACTGGGGAAGAATTATCTGACCTGGAGTTGTGTAGTTAGAACATGTGGTGCTTGTCAGGCTAAAATAACAGAGTCTTGGGAACACTGTCGGATGCCCTGCAGAACCCCAGTGATACTGATCATTTGGTGTTGGGTCAGAGAGAAACCAAAACCATTCCTTGTAGTGAAGATGCAGTAGCGTCCTGTTAATCCAGGCTGACTCTGCATAGCCACTCCAGCCTGGGCTGCAGACCGTGAAACAGTGTCAAGAATTCCTGGTTTTAGACATTTGTTTCCAAGTCTCTAATCTGATATTTTGAGAGCTCAGCTCCCATATGACTTACCTTCTCATTCCATGACCAAAGGCAGGATGAGCGGTGAACAGGAGATTTTGCAGTTTCAAATGTTTGGGGGAGCAGAAACTTTCTGCTGTTGTGTAACTTTTTTAAGATGTACCAAGTTATTCTAAGAGACAGACTAAGCTCTTCAAAACACTAATGCAAACTCAGAATAACTCCATTTCAGATCACCCAGTGCAATTGATACTGGTGCGGGTGCAACAGAGCAGAATCAGCCTGCGTGCTTGTAGGAGCAACATTGAGTTATTTATGAAATATCCATGTGGAGTTTGCTGCCTTTCATTAGCATTTGGAAAGATTTTGAGGCTGCCACTGATATTTAGTGAACGTTTTCTTTGTATCTGATGAGATCACTTGCAAAATTAGTACAGCTCTGTGAATTCCTGTGCTGAGTCATAATTGGTTACACAAGTCCTAATTCTGCAATACATTTAAGCACATTTATTTGCATGCTAAGTTCAACTCTGTTCAGCAGAGCACTAGAGATTATATTTCTAATGTCCATAAATCCCTTGAATCAATGCTATTGAAGTTAACGTGCCCAAAGCCAAATGTTTTGCTGAATTGTGCAGTCATAGCAGGAAGCAGGTAGAAAAATGAAAATGACAGTTCCCTATTCTAGAAATGCCTGCCATCCAGATATAGGGAAATAAGAACAAGTTGTAGGAGGAAGTGGAAGGTTGCAGCATGCAGCCATAAGGGTTTCTATGTCAGTCATGCTGCCACACGTGCACTTTCTTTCCGTGGGGTTGCAGAGCTGCTACCTGGCATTCAGCTGTCTGAGGTCCAACCCCCAAGCCCATGTGCATGGCCCTCTCTGTGCCGTGTGTCAGTCCAGTGACGAGTCCTGTCTTTGCAGTGCCTACATAGACAAAGCGAGTGACACAGCTGAGCAGGTGATTTTGATAGACAGCCAGCTGAACTCCCCTGAAGGACTGGCAATAGACTGGGTTCATAAGAATATCTACTGGACGGATTCGGGAAACAAGACCATCTCAGTGGCCACTGCAGATGGAAGCAGGAGGAGGACACTTTTCAATAGTGACCTCAGTGAGCCAAGAGCCATTGCTGTTGATCCCACACGGAGGTAGGTATAAAGGCCACGAGCGCTCCCTTTGCCAACAGAGATGTTCCAGTCTTCCTTCTGCCTTTCTTACAAACTTGTGGGTGGTTCTCATCTCATCAAGACTCAGATGCCTTTTAAGACAAGTAGATCCATTGAACTTAAATGGGATGGCTGGTTCAACTAACTCTTTGCAAGGCCACTCCCGTTAAAGAAAGTTCTGAAAATAACAGTCAGGTCATGTGTTTGATGGGCCTGAGCTGGTCCAGGCACATAGGCTGTGCTGAGAAATGAGGTAGTCTGTGTGACATGTCTGGGGTACTTGGATAAGTGAAGTCTACATACTTGGCAGACGCACCAGGAGATAGTTTGCATGGAGATACTAAGGTGTGATTTTGCATTCTGGTGCAAGTTTTGTGGCAGGGTACCCTGTGGGACAGTATGTGGCTCCAGTAGGTGCATAGCAGAATTAACTGAAGTGGCTGAGGGGCTTTGCTATAATAAGGAGAGAACAGGGCGCTTCCTACTCTGATTAGTAGTGCAGATTTCTTGCACTAGAGTCCAATATACTGTTTTCTTGCATCTGTCTCTTTCAGGTTCATGTACTGGTCTGACTGGGGAGACAAAGCGAAGATTGAGAAAGCTGGCCTGAATGGCGTGGGGCGGCAAGTGCTGGTGACTGACAACATTGAGTGGCCAAATGGCATCACACTTGGTAAGTGCCCAGGTTAGAGCTACAGCATCCGCTGTGGCTGATGTAAATTTATTTTTATTGTTAAATAGGAAAACAAAATTGTAAATATGCAATGCACCTGCACACAAAAATCCTAGAAATACTCCATTCTGTGAGCAGAAATACTGCTCACCACCACAAGTGGTTTTATTTCAGTAGCAAGCATAGGCAGTAAGTCTTGAACCTTGAGGTCAGAACCTCATACTGCAGGAGCTCTGAGTTGCTTTTAGGTGTGACTTGTGGCAAAGGGAAATTCCTGGGGAGGATGCAGAGCTGCAACAACCCTTTGGAAGTCCAGGAAGCATCAGAGGGCCCTTGGTGCTAGCATGTCTGGACCTGGATCAGTCTCAGAAGCAGTGTCAAGATATGTCATTGGATTGATTAATGCACGGTACATCAAGAAGAGAGACACAGCCTGCAGAGCCCATTCCCTGCTGACATGCCTGCCCAGCCTCTCTGGGTGGGAGCAGCAAGATGGAACCCATCTTTGCTCTTATCCTGCATCCTGCTGGCCCACACAAGGCTGTGGTAGTTTTGCTGCTACACCAAGTTACAAGAGTGGAAAGGAGGTTTCCCGCCCTCATAGGGCAGCAGGGGACACCCTCCTCTGGAGTTACAGCCATATGTGTTTAACGCCGTGCAGATGTGAGGTTCTCTGCTTGGTTTTTATATTTGAAAATTCTGGCTATGACAAGGATGTAGGAGAAAACGCTGCTACCATTACATAGTTCTAAAATGCTACCGCTGTGAACAAATAATGTTATCCTTTAGTAATTAAGAAATTAATTAATGACTTGTTTAATTACAGAACTTGTTTTGTGTTGGCACTCATCCACTTGCATTCTGTTCAGTGAATCTCATCCAAAATTAGTGAATTTGCTCCAGGAAGAGAAATCCAGTGCTTAGCATTCTAAATAACATAGGATCTTTCCATCCCACTCTTAACTGCACCCTCCCCAAAACCTGGCTAGTTGTGGTAGGAGTGTCCCCACCACCAGTGTTCCCCCAGCCTGCAGCACAAGAAGGGTTTCTGGACCCAGGATTCTTCTTCACTGAAAATGTGCAAGTCACACAGCTCCTTCAGAGAGGCGTTTCGTTTGTCACAGTTGTTCCCCAGCAAGAGGCCGAGGACTGAATATCCTCGAGAGGGATGAAGCTTCTTGGACAGGCACTGATGGAGTGACTCTAGGAAGCCCGGACTGCTGCTGGCCTGCTCCTCCTGATAACTAAAGAACCTCATTGCACAAAGCTGTCAGTCAGGCATTCCCACCCCACCCCCCACACACACACCCCCCAGAATGTTCCTCCTTTTTAATCTTTTTTATAGGGTCTTATCCCAGCATATCTGGGCACTGATTCAAGATCAGAACTAGTGCTAAAAAAAAAAAGGCCCAATAATAAAGAGATTAGTCATGCTGCCAGCAGGAAAAACATGCTGGGCAAGAGAAAAAAGAGTTGCAGGAGCTATGTGTAATTTTGCTTCATTGTGTTTTGCTTCTCAGATTTGCTGAATCAGCGTCTCTACTGGGTAGACTCCAAATTGCATTCGCTGTCCTGCATTGATTTCAATGGCAGCAACAGAAAAGTTCTGATCTCTTCTGTTGACAATCTGAGCCATCCTTTCGGCTTAGCGGTGTTTGAGGTAAGAGTCAAAAATGGATGCAGAACAGGCTGGAGACTGCAAGAGGTCTCAAAGCTCTTCTTGATTAAAAGCTCTGCCTTTTGCATAGCACAGAAAGCTCAGCGAGGGCATTTGCTACTATAGAAACCGATTAACCTGGTGTGGGTTCAGCAGGGAAAATTGTTTTCTAAAGCCCTTAATCAGGAGCAATGCGTTGTCTCATGCTTTTACCTAATGTAGTACCAGTGCATCCCTGAGGGGTGGGTGGGGCCCAGTGTAACACCTCCCACAGAACTGGAAAATGGGTAATGGGTTTTTCTTGATTTGAATTGAGCCAACTGTCCACCCAAAGGCAAAAACTATGAGCAAGGGAAGGGAGAAGCCACTTACTGTGATTAGCAGGTGGGACAACCATTCACTGAGTGACGCTGCAATGTCTCTTGCCTTTTGAAAGTCAGACTTTGAGGGATGCTGCATGGGCTCAGAGCAACCTCTCAGCCTGCAGCGGAACACTGCTGCTCTCAGCAGCTTTGTTTCACACCATCTTTGCATAACTGTGTTGCATTTTCTGGTGCCAACAGAGCCCTCAGAGGAAGGGATGGCCCCTTAAGTTTTGCTGCGTTGTCTCGTTGTTTCTCTTGTTCATCCCAGCATCTGCAGAAGTATCCTCAGAAATGTTTTCTCCTGTCTTGGGAGTCTCAAGGCTTCAGCTGAAGTTATCTGTGCCCACAAGGCACTCGCAGGGCTCCCTCTGCAGTCCCTGTGCACCAGTGCATTGCTGAGGGTGGGGACTTGGCATTAAAAAGGTGCTTGTTCTCCTAGTTCTGAAAGGGTCAGATAATTTTCTTTCAGGCTGAACTGCTCCAGGTATGACACGTAAACCCTGCCACACGTCAGAGAAACTTCCCTGTCTGAAAAAAATATAGCTGTAATCCTACAAAATCATAAGTCTATTTTCACAAAGGCGTTAGGCTTCCAACCCCTACTTGAGTATGTTCCATTGAAAACCCTATTAGTCTTGTAGATTCAGTACTCTTGTACCATTCAGTGTCACACTGTAGCCTTACTAAGAGCAGTGCAGTAATTAATTAAATAGTACAGTTCTGATCCTCAGATGTCATCAAGGAAGAACTAAGACCTGCTGAGATCTGGAGAAATTACTACATAAATGGGCATCCACGTTTCTGCCGTTAGTTTATACAGAGCTACGCAGAGGCAGGGCCAGGGCTCATGGCTTCCTTGCAGTTTGTATCTCATGCTAGGCATGCGTTTGAAACTCTGCGTTCCCCATCCTATCTCAGGGGTACTCCAGCAGTATGGAAGACATAATTCAAATCCCTGCTTTGCCTGGGTGGAAGCAGAGAGACAATCCAGCTCTTCCTCCCCTGGTAGAGGATTGCCAAATATCGCTAGCCTGGGGTGGTAAAGTCTTCTCTCTTGTAGCTAAGCTCCTTTCTGCAACTATTTAAATGATTCTGGGAAGAAAAGCTTCAGCTTTGGCACCTCACTCTAGGTAAGCTATCGCAGAGAAAGGTGTCTGGTTGGCTCCCTGTCAAGGTGTGTGTCACAGCCTCCTTTCTTTTCGTTTCACTTAACTAGGTTGGCTTGCGACTCAGCAAGCCCCTGTTCCTTAAAATCCTTATTCCTCCCATGCAACGTGTGTGATATCTAGGCATCTAATGATGGGCACAGGTTTCCCCAAGACATTGCTGCTCTTTAGTTTTACCCTCATCAGCAACATTTGGAAGGATCTCTTGGGTTATTTAACCTCTGTACACCCTTCCTCATCTGAATGGCTGCTTAGAATAACAGACAACCTTTTTGCTCTTGATAATTTGCCCTTGTTCTCCAGCAACATGGCTTTCCTTACTGAAATACTTGTCATTTTTAGCAGGCAGCAGCATACATAGCTGAGCAAGCAAATAAATACTGTTTGATAACTGCAATTCCCACGTACCTCCTTGACCAGTTATTTTGTATCTTCAATCATAGTATGTCATGCAAAAGATATTAATAAAAAAAGAGAAAAAGATACTCATCTTCCAGGTGTGCTGTAGTCACTGGCCTCTTCGTAGATACCTGCTTAATGCAGGTCTTGTCTTTAGAAAGGAGAAAAAAAAATCAGCAGAGATAACAAAAATTTCTGGTGTGGCCCTTTGGTTCTGCTCTTGATCCACCCTGTCTTTAAAAAAAAAATGGTTCAGAAACAGAATGGATGCAGCTCTTCTGTGCTTAACCAAATTTCTGCTCTGTCATCTCAGTGTCATAACTACTGAGAATTACTATGCACTTTGTAAACATGCAGGATTGTTGTGCTTTTAAACATTAGAAATGACAGTGTCCAAAAAAAAGAAAAAAGCTGCAGATAGAAGTAGCATGAACCAAAAGTGCCCCAAGGTAGGAACACAGTGCGTTGACTTTGTGGCTACTGGAGTTTAATCCAGCTTGAGTTGGATTTAAGCAGGGCCAGATCAGAAATCCTATGCATTTCCTGCAGGACAGAGTGTTCTGGACTGACCTGGAGAACGAAGCAATCTTCAGTGCAAACAGGCTGAATGGCTTGGACATCTCCATTTTGGCAGAAAATCTCAATAATCCTCATGATATCGTGGTATTTCATGAATTAAAGCAGCCCAAAGGTAAGACATGTCCTCGGGGTATCATGTCCTTAAATCAGGTTTATTTAATTAGTAAAAGAAATGCTTCCTGAAATGCTCCTTGATGAGAGAGAAAGCACAGGTAATAATGTGAAACCGATGTTTGAAGTTCCTGCATAATTAATTCAGCAGCAGCGTTTATCGAAAAGTCTGCAATTTTTGAATAGCTGTTTAATTAGCATCTTTGATAATGGTGAGTTACTCTCGTGACTGTGATGCTTGCCATTCATTATAAATTTGGGCAGTTTTTACAGTAGTCTGTAAGGTTTCACTCTACTCCAAACTGTAAAGATGATTAAGCAGCCTGATTAATTGAGGTAGGGAATGGAAGAGAAGCTTCTTAGAATACCTGGTATTTCTTTGCCAAGAACAAGCAATAAATAATCAGAAAAATAACTTGTCTTTTCTTCCATCCTTGAACAGCTCCAGATTCTTGTGAGCTCAGCCTGCAACCAAATGGAGGCTGCGAGTATTTGTGTCTTCCTGCACCTCAGATCTCTCCCCATTCTCCCAAATATACGTGTGCCTGTCCTGACAACATGTGGCTGGGTCCTGACATGAAAAAATGCTACAAAGGTAACTACAGTCACGGCACTGTTTTGCTATTCCAACAAAATCATACGTGGAGTGAATGTATTTCCTGATGGTGTAGCACAGATCAGCTTTTGTATTCCATGTACTTGCTGCCTTCTGAACACAGCATTGTGGTGTCCCTTATTGAAAACTTGCTTAGTTCTGAAAGTATAACCAGAAAAGGGTACAGCAGGAAGAGGAAAAAAGGGGTAAGACCCAGCACTAAAAGTGCAAATGGTCAATAAATCATTAAAATTTGTCACGTTATTGTCCTATAGATTCTGGATCTGGAGAGGCCACAGCCATTGCTGATAGTATCCTGAAGAGATGGGTGGTTTCAGTGTAGTTTTTCCCTAACATGCAAATAGTTCCTGGTACAAATTCAGTATGTTCTGAGGTACTGAAAAAACCCCAAGTTTTTGAACTTCTTAACTACCTTCCATCCAGAATGCTTTATTACTATTAATAAATAAAGCTTGACCTCAGGAAATCATTTCTGTAGCTATATGCAGAGAACTATCAAGAGTCTGACTACCTGGTAAATAGAATTGGAATTTGGCTTCTGCTTCTAATCACTAAACATAACAATCCTTCCCAGACTGATAACACCGTTTGTGATTTGCTTTGCATACTTACTTTTACCAAATCTCATGGTTGCTCTTGCTTGTCAGATCTTCCAACTACTTCAACTACTGTACTGGTTTCTACAACTGCAGCGCCTCATACTGCCCATACTGCCAGTACCACAACCATCACAGCTGTAACTGGCAGTGCCAGTAACACCACTGAAGTCGTCCCCAAAGCTGTATCAGAAGCTACGATCACCACCCCAAGTTTTCATTTACCTTCCACCACATCCATCCTTATAGATTCTGAGATGACCACTGGAAACAGCAATTTATCACAGCACTGTAAGAGAATGAGATTCCTCTCTTCCTTTTCTATATGTACCATATGACAAAAACTCATGCACTGGTGGGAGACGTGACCCAACATCTGAGCTATAAACAGGTCAGATGCAGGCACATCCTGTTGTATAGCGGGAGAAACCAGGTACTCTTTCTGCAGACACCTCTGTTATGATGGCTGATGCGATTCCAGTCGCTCAGGATGTTAGAGAACTTAGGTTTTCATCCAACACACGTAAAGCTGGCTCTAGAGATGAGGCCCTGAGAGTTCATGCTAGTCCTTGCCTTGTGCCTAATAGTAGTTCATCCCAGCTTCAGTGCTGTTTGTAGTGCTTCATACCATAATATGGATGATTCTACAGGAGCTTTACTTATTTTAATTGTTTAATTATTAATGTGATCCAGCACAAGTTGTGGGTGAAAAATGCCTCCTGTCCAACTGTAGCCCTGCTGGACGTTTGGAATTACTACAGCCCAAAATAAGCTGCATCTGTTTTGCGTGGCTGTGCTTTGCATGTTAATGTGGCCTGATCCATGACATACATTGGAATTTTTTCATTACAATATTAGAAAAGTATTCCAATGGAGAGAACCAATAGGCTCTCCTAAAGTTCACCCTACACAATGAGTATGTAATGAAACACCAACCTACCATCTCAGTGCTGACAGGTCATCCCNCACTCTTGGATGCTGAGGCAGACTGCAGCAGTGGGTGATGTATGTGTTGACTACCTCCTTATCTGTAAATAAATAAAATAATTAAAAAGAAAAGCTGTGCAGATGGCTTTGAACTGTATTCTTCTTCTGACAGCTCAATAAATCATTAATTGTGTCAGTACTAGAAAGTGTTCTGCTGTGGATTTTTAAAAGCACTATTCAGCATCCCCTGATCCATGCATGGAATTTCCATTACATGTCATGTTTTTTAAAACTGGCCTCCTTTTTTGTGCTTGAAAAGCGGAGGCACAAGTACAGTCACTTGCTCATTTCTGGTTAGAGCTTCTCTACGTGGTAGCGCTGTACTGAGCAGTAGCGCTTTATGGCCAGGCTGCTTAGTGTTCCTAAGGAAAAACAGCTCTGCTTAGCCCAGATTTGTGCGTATATGCTTTTTATCTTCTCTGCAATAATTTTATTATGGAACTTTTCGTAAACTCTTCGATTACAAACGTTTTCTGATGAGAAGAACATGGTTACTAACATAAAACGTGCTTTAGACATGGCTTTAAAACCAACAAATGAGTTAAATGATCAGAACTACTTCTATAATTACAGATGCAAATAATGACCAAGGCTTCGATTCAACTGTGACGGCAGCTGTTATTGGAATTGTCATTCCTGTCGGTAAGCTGATTTGATTGAACCTTTGAAGGAGATCATACCAAAATGCTAGTGTAAATACACTCTTCTGACTTTCAGGGTTGGGGTGGGAAAGTGTACAGGAACTGTTGAAATGGGGAAAAGTAGCCTGGCTTTGGGAAAATTGTGCAAGGACGGATATCCACATGGGAACATCCCAGCAGATTCATGCCTGGCTAACAGTCCTTTCTTTCCCCTTTCCTCAGTGGTCATTGGCTTGCTGTGCATGGGGGGATACCTCATCTGGAGAAACTGGAAACGGAAGAATACTAAAAGCATGAATTTTGATAATCCAGTATATAGGAAGACAACAGAAGAGGAAGATGAAGACGAAATCCACATTGGGCGGACTGCCCAAATTGGACATGTCTACCCAGCAGTAAGTATCTGAGGAAACTGCTGATAACTGGAGAATATTCATTTTGTTGAGAGTTTAGATACAGACTTGTCTCCAGCCGATTACAGCATTGGTTATTTGGCATATAGTGGCAAAAAACAGAATTTCTTTAATAACCATCGAATAGGCAGAAGCCTAAACTTCCAGGCAGCTCATGCAGTTGTCTTAGAATATAGTGGTCTATACAAGATACTGTGTTCAGATGAAGAATAATTGTCCTAATCGACATACGTAGTAAGCTAGCAAGTGTAAAGCTAGCCATCTCAGGAGCTCAGTATGCGACAGCTGATTATTCATCCTCTACTGGCTTCCATTATATCTGTGCTTAGACTGCTACCAAGTGTCTGAACTATCTTAAGGATAACTTGAGTTTCTCTACAAACCATGGAGAATATTTTCTGTGTAATATAACAGTGTAAAGAAGAGGCAGATTCCTCTGAATGAGGTTCTGTAAGAAGTTAAGGAAATTTGCCTTGGCAAGACTAAGTTTTACAAAAAGCAAACGCTCATTTTGATAGCAAGTCTTGTGGGTGCAGAAGAAAGAGAACCTGCTCCGCGCAGCAGTTTGCCTGCAAAGGAGCCTCCTGCAAAGCAGCAGCCCTGGCGAGACGAAGCATTGGCAGTTCGAACTGCATTGTATTTTTAGAAGAAAACACAAAGACCCGTAAGTGAGGAGTGAAGGCAATACAGCTTCTATAGGCAGGCAGGCAGGCAGGCAGGTAATGCCCTGTATTATCTAAAGATCCTGGTAAAGATCACACTAGAAGAAGGTGTCATCCCTTACAAAGAACTTTATCCATGTAATTCACAAGCGAATTAAACTTCCTATTTAGTCACACTTGAGTGAGCAACCCCATTTGGGGAAAAGAATCCGATCAAAAATAGATTTCTGTCACCATTACGCTAGGGACAACAATGAGGTTTTAAACAGGAAATACAAGTTAGCAACAGCATCAGAATTTGGTTCTAATGCATCAAAATTCACAAGTCACAAACTTTCTCCTCAAGCGTGTTTTTCTTCCTTCACAGCGTGTANCTATAATTGTTTTCTTCTCTTGTAAGTACAATATTGAGTTTTGGGGTCACTCTTGGATGCTGAGGCAGACTGCAGCAGTGGGTGATGTATGTGTTGACTACCTCCTTATCTGTAAATAAATAAAATAATTAAAAAGAAAAGNATGCCCTGTATTATCTAAAGATCCTGGTAAAGATCACACTAGAAGAAGGTGTCATCCCTTACAAAGAACTTTATCCATGTAATTCACAAGCGAATTAAACTTCCTATTTAGTCACACTTGAGTGAGCAACCCCATTTGGGGAAAAGAATCCGATCAAAAATAGATTTCTGTCACCATTACGCTAGGGACAACAATGAGGTTTTAAACAGGAAATACAAGTTAGCAACAGCATCAGAATTTGGTTCTAATGCATCAAAATTCACAAGTCACAAACTTTCTCCTCAAGCGTGTTTTTCTTCCTTCACAGCGTGTAGCATTAAGCTTAGAAGATGACGGGTTGCCATGAGGATGAAGTTGCTGCTCCAAACACCACTCAACAAATTTGCTTTGGATCACAGAACCTGCTTCTTCTTTTTAGTTGTTATTTATGTTGCAGAAGGGTAACCACAAAGTGATAATGAACTGCAAACATCCAAAGGATGTGAGAGTTTTGTATGTATAATCTTTTATACACATTTTAACTTGTTGCACTACCCATTTGTGATAGTGAATAAGCAACAGCTGAGCTACTAACTCAAATGTACATAACCAGCCAGGCTGAAGGTTCGGTAGCTATTGCTTTATTTTAAGACTATATTTATAGATATTTTGTAAATATGTTGAAAATGCTTTGTGGCTATCCATCAACATAAGTAAAACAAATTCTGTACAGGCAGTTTAGAAATATTTATTAACAAAATCTGGATTATAAGATCTGTTCTGTAAATATAGTAGAGGGGTGAGAGTATTTATTTTTTGTATGTTTGGCTTGCTGTGCATAGATTATCTGTGCATATATCTATCTAGGCTAGATAGATATATAGGCATATAAATATATACATATCTATAAAAATATATACATATATTTTAAATCTACTAGCCTACGTTTATGAAAATTAGCGATAATTGAATTTTTACAGGACGTTTGAGAAGTTTGCTTTGAAATCTAAAGACACTAAGTAAGATAGAGCTGTACTNAAGAGCAAAGACTTATTCAAGACCTCAAACAGCTCTAGATTGCTTTAAAAAAACTAAAATACTTTTTTCCCCTAAAGGTTTCACTGAGCAGAATAGGCAGTTTCCATTGCATCTGGAAAGCAAAAATAAACCATCCCTGTTTGACTGGGGTGCCTTTTTGTAGCAATAGTGGCGCAGTGCACTCTACTGCATGTGGGAAAGCAGGATCCAATTTCTAAAATTCATTCTTGTAAGTTCTTTTTGTACAAATGTTTTTCAAATGCAATAATTAACTTTTTAATAAGCCATGGAAGCAAGGTGCTTTAATTGTCCACATTTGAAATAGTCTGGCTTATTATTAAGTAAATAACTATGTAATGGAACAACCTGCCAGAGGGAAGTATTTAAAAGGATAAATTGCCTTTTAAGTTCCACGAATTGGTGTATCAAAAGACAAACTACAGTTACTTCCTGATATTTTAGCAAAAATAAATTTTCCGTGCTGATCCCCTATTAGAAGAGCTCAGAGCAAACATTTTTAAGTACATAACTTGAAAGGTATGTCAATTTTTTTTTTTTTATTCTTTTTCCNGCATTTTCCAGTCTATCCAGAACGAGTCATCTGCAGTGCTTTTACCTGAAGAGCTATTGCTTACAGCATTTCAGTCAGGAGAAACTCCTGAAGCGCCCAATTTTTGTTTGTTTTGTATTGTTGCTTTTTACAGCTTGGTACAAATTTGATTTAGCTTTTTTGTTTGTTTCTGAATGCAAATCTAAATGCTTTTCCCCACTGGGAATCTTGCACCTCTGAAATTAGCTTAGAATTAGTGG
>VZTL01075390.1:0-11849 GCA_013400535.1 Scopus umbretta
GTGTGTGTGTGTGTGCGAGCAGCTTCAGGCATGCCAAACTTTTGAAAAGCTGGTTTCCCTTGAGGTACCTACAGACCTACTAGTCAAATCAGAGAATTTCAATCATTGCCATCTGAGAGAGGCACGTCTGAAGCAGACCAAGGACTGGGGGGGAAAAAAAAAAACAAAACCCAAAACCAAAGATGTTTGTCAAGGTGTTTTGATTGCCTCCGTGTTATTGTATACCGTTACTGGCTGATATCGTCATACCGGGCAATATGAAATAGATGGGATTTACGGTTACGGGAAGAAAATGAGGAAACAAGACCCGATTAAGATCAGAACAATGCAACATGCTATATGTTAAAAGGATCTGCCAGAGGAAAACTGGAGTCCTCAGCCGGCACAGAGCCTTGCGGAGGTGGCTACTGTCCTATGGTCTGGCCAGGGGACAGCCACCCACCCCACAACGGGGACCGTGACCAGTGAAGACTGCCCTATCACCACCAGCTTCCCCGGCAGGTCTCCGGGGAACCTCATCCAACCTTTCGGCGATGCAGATGGGACCGTTTCCTTGCCAGATTGCACAATATTAGAATAAAAGTTCTGGCTCCTGCCAGGAGCCCCATCGGTGCTGAGTTTGAGAGGTTGAAAACAAGATCCCTCCAGATGCAAAGTTCCCCCGTGTGTCAGCCTTAATTTCACTAGCAGCCTAGCAGCAAAGGAGGCACTTTTAATTAAGTGCAAGACAAGTATGGAAAACTGAGTTCGAGAAACAAGGAGGAATAGGATTATTATAATCCAATGAGACATAATTAAATGCAGAAATCAAAGGCTCTTAGTGGCACAGAACTTGTTAGAGCCTTGAAGTGGGTATTTGCACTTTAATCTGACATGCTGCAGCTTCTCCAAAAAACAAAGCTTTTTCAGGAAGAACGAAACGATGACAGACGTGTTCATAAATCATTTAGCAATAAGGCAAAATGAGAAAAAAAAAAAATCCATAAAACAACATTACAGCATAAGCCTGTTCCTCAAAAAAAAAAACCAAACCCAAAAAAACCCACCACCAAACCCCCCAAAAACCCCCTGGCAGCACTGACGATGACATTATTTTGAAATCTATGTTCCTAATTGTGTCTTAATGGTAATTTCAGTGTATCACCATTAGATACCAGAAGGAAAGCAGCATACCTTTGCCAAAACGCACCCACCTCTAGTTACCCGTCAGCCTGAGCGACTGGCCCGCTGGACTCGGTGAAATACGGGCTCCCAGACCTCATCCAAAGCTTGCTTCCAGTCAGCAGGGTCTCACTGAGACAGGATCAGACCCCCCCGACACCACTCCGGGCCCAACTCTGCCCTCTCGCACCCGGGGTCGGACGTCCCCGCGAAGACACCGACAGCCCCGCATCCCTCAAGTCTCCCATCCCACCCTGCCTCCATCTCCTACACATGCTTTTAGGATGCGTGGTCAGTGTTGAAATTAATGAATACGTGCTCCAAAATGGACCGTAACAAAAACATGAACGTCTTGGAAAAGGTAGCTTCTAACTTTATATTTTCCGGGTAGAAACAGCTCCCAGGATACTTCAGCTGCTTGTGTTCTATGATAACACAGACTCTTTATTGCGTGCTAACACAGATGATTTATTTTTAGTAGCAGAAGCGGTCAGATTGGGGAATACAAAGGGGCCGTGAAAGAGCAACACTTCACACTGGAACAGCGACGATAAAGTTTCAAGGGAACTCTACGACGGGAGATGATGTAATTTCAAGCAGGCTGCTCTGGAGACTGGAGTCCTGTTGGGATCAAACCGTCTTAACCAAATCATACACATTTCTTACCCTTTTTTGGAGGGGAGCAAGGGAGGCTAAGGCTTAAGCTGAATTGCTGCTCATGTCCCACCAAAAGCCGTCCCCTGCGCAGAGCGCAAAGCAAACGAGAGTTACTGCATTGAGATGTGTGAGGAGGACTCTCCCACGAGGAAAAAAAATCATTTGTCATGCTATGGGATTAAACAAAGCTTTAATTTGTAATAGCTGTGTTGTCACTTAAAATGCAATGGATCAAATTCCCCTTTCTCCCTCAGTCATCATTATCATACACATGTGCGTACACGTGCTTTTCCATCATGCATATCCAAAACCACACGACGTGGCCCAGAGTCCCCTGAGCCAGTGACCCCACCCTCCTTCATCTCCCCTGCCTTGGATGAAGTCCTAGGCAGGCATGGTGCAACCACGAGTTTTGTTTCTGCAAAGAGAATTCGAGGGACTGCCTGGAAAGCGGAGAATTTGGGACATAAAGAAACGGGAAACTCTACACCCGTGAATCTGCAGATACATTTTGTGCCTGACTTTTGTTGGGCCTTTTTTTTGGCAGAATGGTCTTAAATCACATCAGCTCCTTCCTGATGCCTCTCTCCCATGCTGAGGCTGTCCTCCCGGGAGAGCGGGAGTTTCCCGGCGATGCCCCTAGGCAGGGCAGGCAGGGGCAGAGCACCAGCTCTCCTTCCCCCCAGACCCCAAAGGGATGGCGGCCCCTGCACCCACCAGGCATCCCTAGCCCCCTCTAACTCCCCACATCCATCCCCTTCTCCTGAGAGGCGATCTGGCTCTTTAAGAGACATATTTTTTCTCTTTTTTTCCCCCCTCTTTCCCCCCCGCCCTTTAAAGCCACACCTGACTGTTTCCAGCTGGCACTCAGAGCTGTTTCGCCCAGGGCTGGAGGGTGATTTAAAACAGGGCTGCTGCGTGCCCGTCTCTGTGTCCGCAGGGAAAAAGGTTGAAACGAATATGAGGAGAGTAATCAACAGTAATTCTTCAGGAGTCTGCCATTAAATTTATCATTAAACAGAGTCTGCAGCTACCTGCCTGCCCAGCCACCAGCAGCAGCAAGTTGTGTGCGCCGTGTAATGGCATTTTGATAGACTGGCTTTCCCGCAGCCTTCCCGAGATTGGGCCGCATAATTTACACCACCAGCACAGCGTTGCCTCGCTGTTACTTGAGCGGCGAGCCCCCCGTCCTGGCGTGATTAGACTGTGACGAATCGGATGGCCGCCCCTGGAGTCGGGGTATGCCGACGGGGCCGACTGCCAAGCGCCTGGGACACAGCTCAGGGCTCGCCTGGGGGTCTGGGCCGATTCATCCTACCTCACCTACAGCGGGAAAAAGCAGCCGCCCTTTTTATTTTGTATTTGTATTTATAGGATGAAAAAAAAAAGCTAGGGTGGGGGGATTAAAATGAACACAAAGCATTATTCAGAGCGTATCTGCGACCCCAGCAGAGGATGGGTATTATCTCGGGGGTGTGAAACCTCTCAGGAAATTTCCGCAGGATCCAAAAAGAGCACTGCGATTTTTCCCAAGCCTTATCCCCAACACGAACCTCTTCCTGCAACCAGGCCTCTCCAGGGTCTGCAGAAGAGGGGAGGTCCCCGAGTCCCCCTGCACCCCGACACCTCGTCCCCTCCGCCTCCCTCGGCACACGCGTAACCGCTCGCTTCAGAGACAGTCGCTAGCGTCACTCACAGTGAGATTAGGGCACGTGATATTCGTGACAGGAGAGGATAATGCACATTTTAAAAGTGAATACAAGAAAAACCACGCGCTGTCTAGGCAGGCTGCACAGAGGACATACTGGAAGGGTTTTCACCCGTGTTAAGCCACAGACATACACGTGCTCACAAACGCCACACAAGGGGTTCACCAGTACCTCCGTTTTGCAGGATAAAGCTAACTTGGGGAAGGCTTTTTAGGTTTTGGTTGATCGCAGATTATCCTCTGCCAGGCTGATGATTTTGACAGATGGAACGTACTGCCTCACCCCTGGCTGGTTCCAGCTTTTTCTTTTAATCCCAAAGTTCAACTCCCTCAAAGCGATTCATCCAGCTTCATCAGCAGCCTCATTCACCCAGATTTCCAGATTCCTCCTAACACTTCAGCGTTTTCAGTGTATGCATGTAAAAACCAAAATGAGGTGGTTTCACCAGGAATTAGAAGACCACGCTCTTGACAGACAGGTTTGTTATTAGAGACTCACAGAAAATGCCGCTGGAAGCCTCTACTTGCAGCCTATGGAAATGTAGAAACCTCTTTTTTTTTTTTTCCCCAGCAGACATGATTTTTTTTTTTTTCCCCCCCGATGCCTTTCCACTCACAGGCCGCACCGAAGCCCTCCCGTCCCCCAGCACAGCCCTGCGGGCTGGGGGCCAGCGCTGGCCACGGTGGGGACGCAGCCGCTCCTGGTGCCACCTTACCATCCCTGGTGCCATCCCTGGCCCGCTACCGGCTCACAGGGCCATGATTACGCTGAACGACCACAGCCCGACCTGGAGACGCGGAGGATTTGATGGGGGGCAGAGGGGTGCAGGGGCTAAAGGGCGAGGGCAGGGATGCAGGGATGCTCCGGCTGAGCGCCGGCGGCAGGTCCAGCAGGACTGTAAAGTGAAATTTAAGGACATTGCTGCAACACCCTTGAAAGGTATTGAATGTACTGCTGCTTCCTTAGATGATTAATGTGGCTCACTCCAGCCAGAAACACGCGCTGGCTCAGAGGTCTCTCCTTGCCAGGGGATGATGCCGTGAAGCTCCCTAACTTGTCAGAGGCATGGTTATTTTTTCTGAGCATAATTTTCTCCATGGGGGCAAAAAATTTAGCAGATGTAACTCAGTGAACGGCCACACAGCCATACATATTTCCATTGGGAACTTTACAGTGACAGGCAATATTTCATGGAGAACTAGGAACCAGGGCACAAAGCTTTGGCTCTTTCCTTCCTAAGGCCTCGCTAGGCAAGTCGCTTGCTTCTCCAAGCTTCCTCTCCTCTCTAACCTGATTTACTATTTGTATTGCTGCAGAGCTACGATGAACTCCAGACATGAACTCCTTTGTGCTAGGCAAAGGCCAGACTCCCACCCAAGAGAGACGGCCTCTTTTCCAAAGAGCGCCTGGTTTTGAAACTCGGCTTGTTCGCTTGGGGATGCGCAGACCAGCCTGCTTGTGCGCACCGGGCAGGACAGCTGATTCAAAGGGTAAGTCAAGGTTTTCTTTCTTCTCCCAAAGAAGTTATTTAAAACAAACAAAAAAGCTCAATTTAACAAATCGGCTAAGAAAAAGTTAACAAAATAATCAAATTATGACCTCCACATACATATGCATCATTGGATCATTTTCAGTTTCCAACGTATGCGCTGGCATGGCAGAAGAGGAGGTAACAGTAACTGTAGCTGGTTTTATAAAAAGATGCTGTGGCACGCTATGAACCTTGCAGATCGTACGGTAATTCTTTGCTGACAAGCAAGGGGCACAGCTGAAGAACAAGCTCGGTTTTACAGATGTCCTTTTGTAAGCTCGCTTGTTTTCCTTTCCCTTCTCTGACAAAGAGCGGACATTAAGGACCCGACGCCGCACTGGCATGCCACTCCGATCGCTGCTTTCCCCTACAAACATCTCGCCCCAGAGTCAGGGGAAGTGCCTGGGGCCCGACTCGGATGGGAGCAGCTCTGAGACTGCAGGATGTTGTGTTTGTGTAGAGCAATGCAACGCTTCAGTGTCAACCCCATCCCCACACACCCCCTGAAATGAACTCTAATAACTAAGTTCTATTAAAGATACCGAGCTCGGAATATTCCACTTCCTTCATTTGCGTCCTTCACTTATCACAGAGCTTCTCTGAAACGCGAGGGGTGCTTGCTGATGGAAACAATTCAAGCTTCTACAGTGTAATTCAGGAGATAAACCAGAGACAAGTGTCCTTGAGCGGGTGGCCTTCCTGCTCGCCTAATTCTGCAATATGCTGAGCGCACCCGGCAAGTCCGCGCTCCGAGAGCCTCTGCATTTTGAGTGGGGAAAATGGTGCCAAATGAAGGTCTCAAGTGTTTGCAGAAATAAGGTTAGATCCTGGCGCTACAGAAGTCTGCGGTACACAGCTCCCGCTTTCCATAGCAATGGAAAGTAATTCAATTCCTTTTCCCAATAATTCAATACTAAACCAAATATTGATTAGATTAATAAAAGAATTTCAGGAGTCGTCTTTTCAGGTTTGGGTGTTGTTTTGTTTTCCTTCCCCCTCCCCACCCCTGCTCTTTTTTGGCATTCTTTCCCTTTTAGCTGTCACCCCAGTTTTCTCTCCTCCCAAGACAGTGAAGAAGAATAAAAGTCAAATAAGAAATATATTAGATCCTCCCACTCTCTAAAAAAATAAAAGATGACCCAACACCCCCAAGCTCTTGCCACCTTTTTTTTTCCCCCATCTTCTCAGAAGAGAGAACTAGAAAAGAAAAACAGGGCATTTCTTTCCTTTTAACAGGCTCACAGGCAGAACGGTAATATACAAAAATTTATTGTCATCCCTTTCTTAGCAGCTGGTAATCAATACACCTGAAGAAGTGTTTCGTATTGATCTCTAAGCTCTTGTATCCTTGTGCTGGCGTCAACCCTATATACAAGGATCCTGGGTGGCGTATAAACAGAAAATAAAAGGCAGCATGTCTGTTGTGATGTATTGATTAACTAGCTATAAAACCATTTTGGAAGAGTTATCCGTAGGTGCCTGTCTTTTATTGATGTTGAAGGCACGGTACGTCGGTTGGAAGCACCTTTGATACTCACAGGGATCTGATATTTAGGGAAGACATAGCTCTGGGAATAAATACTACGGCTCATTTTACCTGACAGAATATCGAACAGATTTTTCTTTTGCAAGCTTTGTTTGGAGCGTGAGATATAGTCGCTCTCCGATTGTGGGAAATCTCCTCTCCTCACAAAATAATACTGGCAGGTTTACACTGAAGTACTTGGCTGATTTGTGACTATAGATGTGCACGGGATTTTTTTTTTTTTTTCCTTCACAATACATAAGACAATGCCCACACCAGAACACTTGGAAACGGGTACACTCATCTCCTGTGCCCCAGGAGACACAGCCACAGCACCAGTGCAGCGTGCACTGGTCCAAGAAAACCCAGGCGGTTACGTGCATCGCCAAGTATTGCTTCTGCCGAGCGTTATCGTTATCCTAACGATAAACATCTACCCACGTGGCGCAAGCGATTCAACTCTGAACGTAGCGCTGATCGAAAAGCTTGGCTCCTTTGCGAAACTACAGGATGACAATCCAGTTAGCTAAACCCTCATCGTTCGAGAGGATGCCTGCAGCAAACCGCAGAAGCTGCAGCTTTGTTGCAATACATCAGAAAAGCCGCGGGGAGAACAGCGGGGTGGAAGTCTCTCCCACCGCAGACCCATTAAAATACACGGGGAGCCAGCCCCGTGGCTTCACGGACACGCAGACGTGGGCAGGAAGGAAGGGACCACTCTGTGAATTCAGGTATTTAAAGCTGCTCCTCCCACAGGGCTGGCCAGAGCCCTTTACTAGTAGAAATGAGAAACCAGCAGAGATTTACCCCACGACTATCAGGCACAACAGCAGGCAAAAATGCCCTCGGAAGAGGGCTTTCCCTCTACTCCCCTTGCCTGGGCTTACATCTTTATAAAGCTAGCTTAGCTTGCTAACGAGGTAGCCATCTTCTTATACAGAAGGGCCTTAACTCTTCTATCTCCACCTTTAAAAGCTTAAATACTCTCAGTAGCAAAGAACTGTGCCTTCTTTCCTAACCGAATTTATTCAGGTTCAAACACATTTCTTCCCCCTGCCTTTTTTTTTTTGTCTTTCAGACGAACTGAGTATTTTAGATATATTTCATGTAAGATAAGAGAGGTAGAGGTAAGTGAAGCAGAAAAGCAGAGCTAAAAACCCACATATACCCGCTACTCTCACTAGCAGGCAACCAAGGTAAGAAGCTCCACAGTGCCACCTTGCCCATTTATTTTGCAGCAGCAAGAGCAGCTGCAAGAGGCACCGAAGAATCGAACCATGTTCCTCCAGTCTCACCACGCATCCTGGTGTTGCAACCAAGGCACGAACACGAAGCCTTCCTCCCCCCAGAAAGCAGGCACGTCTCCTGGACTAGAGCTTAGCACTGTTACAACTTCTGGGCGCACACGGCTCTTCACCAAAAACGAGGGGGAAATTGTTGGCAGCGATAGCTTAACCCAAACTAGTATTCAGATATAAATGAATCCAGATGGTGTAGACTCACACATGCATTTTGCTGCTGTCATTCCTGCTTAGAGATGCTAATGATTATTTCTCCCTCCAGCAGCCGGTTAGACCACAGGAAAGCCATCAGCAGGAACTCCGAAGGCCACCCAAGCACACCGGGAGCCACGTTCGCCCACGCAGTAGCCTCGCTCCTAGCAGTAAAGCACTTAGACTTACACAGACCTACCCTCTCGTTAACGAGCCTCTCGATATTATTCTTGTTAAATCCCTGCTATGCCTTTTGCTGGGTGACCTGCCTCGGTTTCCCCATAAGCACCCTGGATATGCAGATCCAGGCTCGCTAACTTCTAAAAGTGATTTGCCCTTCCTAAACTAGCCGCCGTATCCTTCAGAAACATCTCTTTCAAATAAGAGCTGTATATTCCACATGCAAACACTCCGCTCCCCATACTATACATATAAATAAATTTTAAAAAATCCCCCAAACCAAACACCACCACCACCACCACCACCAAGAAAAAGGCATTTACCTTTCCACCAAGCAGCCCTAGCGCAGACAACAAACCTTCCCCTTTCAGCCCAAGGAATTAATTACCTGTGTAGTGTTCCCAGGATTCTACCAGCTTTCAGGTGCTGCTATCGGCTAGCTTTCTCCTGTTACAAGCACATGTTTTTTCAGCTGTGTTGACCTGTGAGAGGAGGGGGGCAAAAAGCACCCAAGGGACTCTCAGAGAGCTACCAAGTATGGCATTTATATACTTTTTATATATATATACACACATATATATACTACAAGGGAGCAGGGGAGAGCAGCCATGTGCGCAGTTTATGACCTAAAATCTTGTTATGGGCAGGCTCCATGTATTCTCCAGGTGCAAACTGTAGTGGTTTATGGACTTTCACTGCAGAGTTCACCTCCCTCCGGTCTCCAAAGCCTCCTCTGCCATCCTCCCTGAAAGCCACTGCTGTGCAGCAATAGATCGCCCGAATGCGAATCTGGGAAACNTAGTGGAATTTGGCCCCATCCTGCTTTTGTAAGCCCTCGGCAAAGGACATTTAGCAGCATCCCCAGGCAGCCTGTTCCCTGTCTTACTACCCGCCCCAGCACGTTCTCCCTAGGATCCCAGCAGGGCAGCGGGGGGATGGCAGGGTGGGCTGCAGCGGAGCTGCCCCGGCAGGACCAGCGCCCGCAGCAGCCAGGGGCAGCTGCCGCTTTGCCCACTCGCGTCCTGAAGGCCTCCGAGGAGGGGACTGCGCGGCTGCTGGCCCTCCGCTCCACCCTCTCCGATTTCTCGATAAACGAAGCTCATGACTCCTCCCTGTTCTCCAGCATCAGTGGAAAACAGTTGAATTTTGTCCATGTTATTACAGCCTTTTACCCAATGTTACCCCTCCCAGCTTTCCTCTCTCTCCCTGCACTTTGCTCCTTCCCCGATAAAAACCAACTGATTTTCTTCCATCTTTCCTTCAGCATAATTTCTAAACTCCATTTCCGAGCCCCCCGCTCTGCGCATTGAGGACAAACCGATGGGACAACCGATGAATACCAGACCCAGGCTTCACTTCTCAAGAGAGCAATCTTCATGCTACAGGCTGTACATGTGTGTGATCACTGTGATCCAGGCACTCCTGACTTTTGGGGTTTTTTTACAGATATTGCTGCCACATACCTTGGCAGCGATGTTGTTCGTGGCCATTCTTGATGTACTTTAGTGCTGACAGGCAGCCAAGACACTGAATTAAAGCTGGAAAGGATTTATTGCTGGCCATTAGGTTAAGCAGAGCACGATACCCTGTAGAAGTTGTTTGTTGTAGTGAATAGGTGCTGCAAAGAAGACAAGGAAACCAGCCCCAGCGTTGATTTCCAAGTCACTTCATATTTTGTTCCTCTTTCCCCTCGTCACACATCTGCCTCAGATTTCTGGGGACAGGAGCTGTCTCTGACATGAGTTTTACAGGGCCGAAATAACAGGGTCACAGAACCCGTCGCCCACGGTAGATAACTATTAATGCAAAGGCTGAATTCTTAAAATCCTTAACATAGAGAACATTCTTGCAAAATGTCACTGACAACAATGTGAATACCTGCTTTACAGGCTGGGTATAATCAAAACAGAAATGCCCCTTGCCTTAGCCACTATTACTGTGAGGACAGCCTCCCTTACCCTGTCAGACTGGCAACAGTATCAGCTATATTCCTTACTACAGCTGGGGCCAGAGGCGTGAGACATGGTGGAGGTTACCCAGCACTTCTCTGTAGAAGATTGCTTGCAGTCTTGCCGGGCTTTAGCATTAGGAGCAGAAACTTTCCAGAACAGATGTTTGTCCAAACCACTTTTGCAGTAGCGAGGAGGGCTGTTTGAACTAAACCACTGTAGTCATCCCAACAGCAGAGCTACGCGTTGCTTTTGCAATTCTTCATTCAGATAAAAGGGTAGATGTCCCTGCTCACGCAGCCTGCGGCTGCATTTTGGGCTGTGAGCTACGAAAGCAAAGTTCTCTGAAAAATGAAAGCCCTGTTTGATACTCAACATGAATCAGCTCGTTTCAACTCTTGATTTCTTATCAATTCATCGTGAATAGTAACAGTCATTGTCAAACAAAAGAAATCAGTGCATACAGCGAGCATCGCTTGCGAGGGAGTTCACATACTGTTGCGATGCTTCAGTCGCTGCGGTGTAGTGTCCTGTATTTGAGTACACACACCACAGGGAAGGCTCTGGGGAAATCGTTGCCTTTGTAGCAAATTCACACGCGCTCACGGGCCCCTCTTCCTTCTGAGCACGCAGTAAGCCAGGACACAATGCACGCAATGGAATCGGTAATTATGATAATTGCAACCTAATATATACAAGTAAGGAAACCAAACTATAATTGCTCAATCAGTCTTAATGCTCAGTGCCCTCACTTCTCATGTTGGCCTTGGTAGCTTCCATTATTTCTTAGCATACAGCGCATATATGGAGAATACACAAATACACCAATTAAATGTGTAGCACACTAATAACTAGAATTTCTGTAACTTCAGAAGTGCACTTCTGGCTTTACATAGTCAGATTTCTGACTACGGGAGACTGCTGGATTTCCATCCTTTCCCCTTACTGTAAATGGCACAGCATTCTGCAGCCTGGCCGTGACCTTCAGGCCACGCTCCCAGCCACCGCGCTGGCCCATCCACATCCAGCAGGAAGCTCCCTGGTGGAAACACAGACCTAGGGATGGGCAAGCATAAACATTCCCAACCTGGATTTGGGGAAATACCAGAACATGGGGCAGCAATGCTCTTAGTCCTCGTACCCGATCTGTGCCCAGCCATTGCACTTGCTGCTCTGACAGAAAAAGCACTGAGTGAATTAATACATTTTCAACTCATTCCAGAAAATTGCTCTTGCGCTTAGTTTGCATTGGAAATGGCACTGACCAAGGGGAAGCATACATTATCATCAGGTGTCTGACACACCTCCGATTATCCCAAAGGTGCTGAACAGCTTCTGCCTTTCACACCTTCCCCTTCATTTAAAGAGGCCTTGATAAACTGCAAGCAGGTGCAAACCAACAAACTGGCATGTGCCGGATGATGAAGCAAAGGCCTTGACAAATCCAATTCCTCTGGGCCAGCCAATATATGCTGAGTCATGAAATTCAGAAAAAAACACTGAGAATAGTTTCAAAATAAATGTCAGGACCAGGGTCCACGTGACTACCCAGGGCAGCAATTCCATCCTAAACACAGAGGAAAGAACATTCAGGTAGTAATAGTGATCTGTTAGAAGCACCCATCACCACCCACCTGCACCCCC
>VZTL01075391.1:0-72747 GCA_013400535.1 Scopus umbretta
CGGCCTAGCCCGCCCTCCTGCCTGCCCTGGACAAAGGCCTCAGCTGCTGCCCTGCCTGCCCTGGACTTTTGGAGTCTTTTATTTTTATTATTTTTAAGCCCTTAATTCACTGGTGGACCACAGCGGGACCGCAGACAGGCTTGTTAAGAATTTACTCTGAGGATGAGGGAGTGCGGTCCCGTTTTCACATCTGTTCCCTTAAAAATATGTTTTTGTGCTAAAGGCTACAGGCAAAGCATAAGCCCTAGTAATGAATTATATAGTTTAATAGGAAAGAAGCATGCTTTTAATAAACTGCTACTTTGAAAAACACCTTTTATAATTAACAGTGAAGTATTTTTTGAAAAAAACCCCACCTTTTATAATTAACAGTGAAGTATTTTTCAAAAAGTTTGAAAGGAAAATGCCGTCTACTCCTTCATTTGTCCATCAGCATTGCAGCTCCTTATTAGCGTATAGATGCCACTGTCTGTAGGAGGTGTTGGCATGGAAACTTCAGAGTATAGCTCCCCGCGCAGCGCATATGATGTGCCGTACCTCTAGAAAGTTGTCACCTATGTCTGGTTGCATGAAATGTGCGTCAAAACGAGATGGAGGATTTCCACCTGGCCTTCAGACTGGTTTGTGGGGGATGTCGCAGATGCTCCCTGTAATGGCAGCATTAGCCAGACGTACCTGTGACATTATTTTGCTCTGACTTGCTGTTGGGCAGCAGCATCATAAAATCTTCACGGATTGAACTCCTAGAATTTATTTCCGTATTGGACCTTTGAGCTTTGCTGTTTTAGCAGTATTGCGTATTTAGAAATGGACTTATTTGCGTTGAGTTCTAGTAGCCCCATGGCAATACTCATCTATTTGTAACTGCAATATGTGTACTTCAGCGTTTCCGTGACAGGCTGGATGCATAAATAACTGTCTTCATCCTGCTCTTAGGTACAGCAGCAAAGGCAACGTTGCTGTTGCAGTTTGTGGGGTGACAAGAGAAACAAAAGCAGCTACCCCCGTTTTTTTGCAATGTCTCTGTCACTCGTGCTTGCCTCTGTCCTTCACGGCGCTGTATTTTGCTGCAGTGGTGCTCAAGCCTTCTTTTCTTCTGCAGTCACTTAGTTTTCCTTACTGAACTGCAGCGTGCATGTTCTCATTTAAACAGTTCCTTTGTGGTTAATTTAAATTAAAACTGAAAACAAGATGCTTGTGCCTGTTCGTCTTGCAGAGCCTGAATGGTATAAAGTACCTCATTCCTCTTGGCTGGTCCCTGTGTTGCATGTGTCGTCCTTCAGAGACGGCTCAGCAGCACAACAAACACCAACCTGACATTTATTAGGTCATTTCAGGGAGTCTGATACATGAAGTTTTCCTAAAAGCCTGCGTGAAACAACATAAAGGAGCATGTTCAGCTCCTGAAGGGGGAAATATCTGGCTTTTGCGTAAGAACAAGCTCTGGAGGTTGCCTAAAGCATCCTTACTGTTACTTTATTTTTCTGCTTTCTAATGGACACCATTCTCTATGTGGCTTTCTGTCATTTTCTCTCTGCCTACTATTTTGTTTGCCTTTCTTCTGTTTTCCATAGGCAATCCTTTCAACCTTCACTTCAGTCATCTTGGTCTCAGAGTCCAATCTTTAAGGTTTTAATGTTAAGATTAACCCCTTGATGCTGGCACATCCTTAGTAGCAGCTTTGCTTTTACTTTTTTTGGACTGAGTCGATATTTATTGAAAAGGCTTTATGAGCGTTTAAACTTTAAAACATAAAGAGGGTAAGATGAGTGAATAAATAAAGTCTCTGTAAAGCTACATCCGATGCAGATTTTTGCCTCTTGCCAAGTTTTTCCGACGTGCGATGCCCTCAACATAGCTAACAACCAGATTCATCTGCCTGAGTGAAATATGCACGTATTGATCTGCCTAAGTGAAATAGGCTTGTATTGTTGAAGTGCAGTGCTATAGGTCTGGCTTTGGCAGGGAGATGGATGAACCGTTTTAGTGGTAAAACATTTTTTAATGTTGAGAAACCATCTTGTCTACAAACAATAAAGTGATTTGTAGTAACAAATGGAAAATATTTTTCTTGGTGGAGATCACACCATTTGTTTTCATTTTTCATGACATGTTTTGCTCATTACGCTGCAGAAAGCGAATCCAAAGTTTTATAAAGAACAGCTCATGATGGCAAAATAGGGAATTGAGCTGGGGGCTCGCTGTCATAACAACAGAAGAGCGTTGGACCCGGGGGAGCTGCGGAGTTGCTGCGTGTTTGGTGTTTGGGAAGGAGTCGGGGAAGGGGAATGCTGCTCACCCCACCCAAGTTCGTGGGAATTACTGTATTGCTTGGATAACTCCTGGAAGGCCATGAGGACTGTAGCGTGGTGTCCTCTCAATGCTGTAGAATGCTTTCTGTGTTTCTGGAAGTAATGTTTAAATAAACAACAGTGTTAAAGGAGGGTGAGAAATGGACTTCAGCTGGAGCTCAGGGTTCACCTTACACAGTGGCTGTGCTGCCTGTGTTCCTGGGCAGGTGTGTGTGATGAGCTTTTTCTTTGTTTGCTTGGGTGCTTAGGGTGGTTTTGTTTGGGTTTTGGTTAATTTATGGACAGCACAGACCTCTGTGAGGAGAGGGCTGGTAGGTAATCTTGGTTTCACCTTTAAATGCTTTCCAGCACGCCATTATTTTGCTTGGAGGGAAGAGGGTGCAAATTGAAATACGGTTCGCCATTAATGAGCGGTGGTAGCAGTTAATGAATGGTGCTAGCCAAGGTGATGTTTGAGAGACAGTATAAGGTATGTATCTGCCCTTAACCTGGCAGAAAGGGAAGGGAAAGTATAAACTTGCCAAAACCAAACCATGCAACTGACTTTGCAGCAGTGACACACGGTGGAAAAAACTTGGCTAGTGGTGCTGGAAGGGTTTTGTTGAGTTTTGGTGGTTTTGGGGCTTTTTGTGGTGTCCGTGTCCGTCCCCCCCTCCAAATTTGACCTCTCGTAAGTACAATAATCTCGATTTAAGGTGTAGGTGAGCTTTGTATTAAGACTGATATGGGTCTGTGCCCCATTTCATTCTTGGGCCTTTCGAGGTGGTCTCTCCAGCAGCTGGTCTCAGCAGGCTTCAGAGGCTCCTGTCAGAATCACTCCTACGGCAAGTTTATACATTTCGTAACCTGTTGCTGACGTAACTTAAAAGGAGCAGTTGTGTGTTCCAGCTTTTGTTCCTGCTACTGTGATACACCGGCAAACGTCTGCTACTGGCCCTCTCCTAGGTTGGGTTTTGAAGACAAAGACTAAGAGTCTTTTTCCCTAAAGCCCCAAGTGTTGTGCTGTAGTACGTAAGTTAAATTTATCAAGGTCACTGAACCCTATTTAATGTGCTTTCTGGGAGGATGACAGGGTACAAAAGATTGTTTTGTACCCTTCTGTCAGAAGGATGAAGCAGTAATATAAGAGCTCAGTTATTTGTGTGCTGAAGGGGCCATGGTTATCTAGTGATATGACAGATTCGCTAATGATACCTGACAGAAGTATTGCAGAGGAGTAATTGTAAAAAAAAAACACCCTCCTCTGTCATGCAGTGTTTTTAAAAAGAAAATATTTTCTTTTTATAATATGAAGAATGCAGATTCCCATGTGACAAAATACTGAGTTCAGGTGCCTAACTAGTAGGTGTAAATTGAGTAGAAAATATTATCACTGTATTTTGAAGCAGTTTCCTGTCTGTAGAGACTTTTGATTTTGGTAGTAGATTTTGTATGGTAATACTTTTTATTGATTTCGAAACAATTCCAAAATATTGTCACTGTCTTGCTTGGGAGATGCTGACATCGGATGGTTGTTGCTCAGCTATGCCTAAAGTCACTGTGTCAGTTTACACCAGTGGAGAGTCAGGCTTTGGTAGGATAGAATGGCTTTTCCGTTCAGGTTGTTGCATTTAAAACAACCCAACTCTTTCTGCTGCTTTCTTTTTTTGAAACGTTTATAGTGGTGAAATGCCATTCCTGTTGCGAGATCCTGCTTAATTTTTACAAGTTATTTTTGTTTGTTGTTTTTTAAGGAAAAGTCATCAACAAAGACTTGCGCCACTACTTGAGCCTTCAGTTCCAGAAGGGCTCGATAGACCATAAACTCCAGCAAGTGATCAGAGACAATCTCTACTTGAGAACCATCCCTTGTAAGTATGTAAAGACCAGCCTCATTTGATCTGTTCCTGCTAACCATCACATAATTTGAGAGCTTTAAATGCCTTCTCTCCTAATCTGGTTTATAGTTTTCCCTTGCAGCAGGAACTTCTGTAAATGGCTTTGCTAGAGTAGTTTCATATCTTAAGTTGCAATGAAAAGGTATGCCCAATATAGACTGACAAAACAGCGAAAACTTCAGCATTCAAAGATCAGAGTACTTGAGGAATATTTGTGTTTCACTCACCGGGAGTTTCTCAGTTGTTAGAATAACCACAGCCGCCACGGGAAATAAACCTTCTACGGCATGATCAAGCAGTGCAAACACGTCCTGACGTTTGTCAATGTATTGTCTTTGTGCAGAAGAGGAAACTTAGTCCTCAAAAGGGTCACGTGCGTTAAGCAGAGTAGCGCAGCTGGAAGGAGAGTTGCAGGAGGGATTATATGCAGGAAGGGTTGCCATGACAGAAGGTACAGGGGAACCGTTGTTCACTCATCCTGAGAAGACAGACGAGGACGTGGTGGCAAGAGGGAGAGCGAATCCGTGGTCCAACATCTGTTTCACCGACACAGGTGTTAACTTGCATTTAGCGAGGTGCCTAAAGGTTACTGCTCCCGTGAGTGGAAGCTTATAGAAAAGCACCGGTCAAGGTACAGGATGCTCTGACAGCTGCCAAATATCCTGTCTTTGCTTCTCGCCCTTCTGTGCCATTTCATTTCTTAGTTATCACAAGATCATCCTTTACCTTGTCTCAAAGGTTCACTGATTAAAAAGTCTCATCACCGATTACATTTAAATGTTCATTGCACTAAAAACTTAGAAGTTTGTCAACTAATGTTTTTGTAACTACAGGAGATCCATTCTCAATGTAGCATCATTATCACATTGAGTATGCCCAAGAGTTTGTGACTCTTTTAAAAGATAGTAATAGTGAAAGGCAGTTTGTTTACTAGCAACTCTTGTTCATGCTGCTGCCTGAAAAAATTGATGTATGCCTTTAAAATGCTATTAGGTTATAAGCATTAATGAATTGGTGGAGTCCTTTCCAGGAGAGCTTTAATTAAGCTATTACAACTATGGGAGGTTCATACTTACAGACATAACGCTTCTGCATTAACACAGCAATTTACTGATCGCTTTGAAAAAGCATACCTGTAGCTAGGATTTGGAGTGTAGATGAATTACACTCTGAATTGTAAGGTTAAAAAAAAGGTTTTGTACCCAGTTATGGATTTGGTGGCCCAAAAATCAAATGTGCTTAGTTACACTGACCTCCTTACAAATCAGTGAGTCGGTGCTGGTGGAAACAATGGAGAGAAGAAGCACCCTTACAGCTGTGTTAAAATACCACAGCTCTTAAACAGCTCCCCAGAGTCCCCGACTGCTATTGCCTGGCCCAGGCATCATCAGCTTCCACAGAATAAGTTTTCGGTTCACTGAGCATAAGAAAGAATTCTCTCTACCACCTCACTCAGCTTTTTTTTTCTACTCCTTCCTCAGTACCAGAACTGTCACTCCTATGCAATTTATTGGCCTAGTTTTTATAAATTATTGTTCACTTGCTCGCTAGTGTTCTAACTCTTGTCTTACTGGAGTGACATCATTGTATAAAGATTCCAAAAATTAGTGGTTTTACTGATTTGTACAGCAGGCAGCATTTGGTAAACAGGCAGCACTTAAGTGTCTTACAAGAGTGTTTTCTCTGTCTTTTCAGGCACTACAAGGGCTCCCAGAGATGGGGAGGTCCCTGGGGTAGACTATAATTTCATTCCTGTTGAGCAGTTTAAAGCACTGGAAGAAAGTGGAGCCTTGCTAGAAAGTGGAACATATGATGGTATGTTGATGCTGTTTAATGGAATGGGAATAAGGACCCGGTACTCGCATCCAGTATCTTGGTCTAGGTGTAGCTCCTCGTACCCAGGAGGTGCTGCTTTTCCTGCCCATTGATGGTCATTCCATTAGTAGAGCGGCAATATTAAATATATTTTTGGAGTACTGGTGAAGAGGACTAGTGGTCTTGTTTTGAAGCTCTCTAGTAAATCACAAGTTGCCCTTTCAACCAGTCTTAATGCAATCTGATTATTTTCCTTATTGTGTTTTTGAGGACACATTCTGAAAATGTTTGTCTGTGTTTGGTAGAATTTTGTTTTAATAGGATTAACAGTCAATTTTGTTTAAACCTTTGAGAGCAGAGCCATGTTCTTCTCAGAGGTGCACATCAAAAGGACAGAAGGCAAGGGAAGTTCTGATATAGCAGGGGGGAAAAAATTATTTTGCAATGAAAAATTGAACAGCACTAGACCAGATTGTCCAAATCTGTGGCAGTGTTGTTTTTGTTAAACGTGATAGGAAAAACCATCGTAATGAAGGCTGTGAACTGTCTGGTTATCCAGAGGAGTCGTGGAGCTGCCACTGTGTGATGGGCTTTTGCTTTGCTTTGGTTTGTTTCAAAGGCTTTGATGGCAGTCAGAGATAACTTTAAGGTTCCTCACATCCCTGTACTCTGGGGTGAGGGGACAGACAGAAACCCACCTTTGTTTAAAGTACGAGGGAGAGACCAGTTTGACTGGCTCAGCCCTGGGATGTCTTGCACTCCTGTGGAGTGTGCCCTGGTTGCAGGTGGGATTCAAGTACTGATTGCCTGGTTTCTGCTGCTTTTTACTATTGAATGACTTAACTTTTGACACCGTGAGCAGAACAAATGGCAAACATCTCGTGTTGCTTTTTGTATCTAACTTCATAAAACCTGAAATACAATCTGGCTGGATTTTTTCCAAATATATAGTTGTACTTCAAGTCAACGAAATTACAGCCAAATTTTCAGAAATGCTGAGCGTGTGCAGGTTCATTGATGCTCAGCAGAATTTACCATTTTATAAACCTGCCTGATCTTTACATATGTTTAACATATATTTGATTCAGGCAATATCTAGAGGAATTCTTTGGTAGGTGGTGGTTTTACTGGCACTTGAATGAATTTGATTGATTCCCTCCTTCCCTCCCCACCCCCCCCCCAAAAAANAACCACCCCCCCCCCCCCCCCCCCAAAAAAAAAAAAAAAAAAGAAAATGTCCAAAGTAGAAAAGAAAATGTCCAAAGTAGAAAATTCTGTGAAAGGCTCTGTACCTCCTTGTTTTACATGGCTCATGCTGTCTGTTTAACATCATCCAGTCTGTGGAAATCTCCTAAGCCAATTTAGACTAAACTAGCACTTTTTTTTAATCTTTGCTCCCCTTTATCTGGCTGTCACCACTTTGAGCCTCACCCTCACTGATCTTTTCAGAAGGGTTGGGGTTTATCTTTTGTGTTTTGGTTGTTTTTTGTTTTGGTTTTTGTTTTGTATGGGGTTTTTTTGTGGTTTTTTTTTTTTTTTTTTTTTTACATGGTCAAAACTGTATCCAGCCACCAAATGTTACCCCAGCAGGAATTCTGGGAAGCTCTCTTGCTGTGTGCTCAATTCCCTAATAAAAATCATATGAGCAGTCAGGAGAGAGGTCAATTGCCGAAATTCTTTTCCAGAAAACAACAGATGATTCCTAGTCTTTGTATTCGAGATGAACAGATTCTTACTTCAATATTTTAATTTTTCTCAAGTACAAATCATTCATAGATAATTCATGTTTCTGCACAAATTAATTTGCTTTTTCACTTTAGTGTGTTTCTGTTGCTGCATATGACTCTGTTAATCAGTTAAACAGTATATAGATTAAGAACAACTGATTTTCCCTGTTTTGCTCCTCTCAGACTGCTCCCCAAGTCTCTTTATGGAGCATTAGTGAATTCCAGGCAAAGTAATAAATCCGTCTTTCTTTGAAAACATGTGGCAGCATAGAAATTTTGAATTAAACTTATTGTTTTCTGATCTCCAATAGCATCATTGGCAAACAGACAATGTTGGAATAAATAGGTTTTGGCTGTTGATAGGTGTTTGATAGTGCTGATGTCTTCTTTAAGAAGTTAAGTTACGGTTCAGGTCTTCAAAAACACGTTAAAGGGGCAATAAAACATTCACTGCCAGTACTTTCAGCAGATATCAGTGCTTTAGTCATCTTGATTTCCGTCTCATTGTCAGGTAATTTTTACGGTACTCCGAAGCCTCCAGCGGAGCCCAGCCCCTTTCAGCCTGATCCAGTGGATCAAGTTCTTTTTGACAATGATTTTGATACCGAATCACAGAGGAAAAGAACCACATCAGTCAGCAAAATGCAAAGGATGGACAGTTCTCTCCCTGAAGAGGAGGAAGAGGAGGAAAAGGAAGCAGTTAATGGCAGCGGAGGGATAGGTTGGTTGACAAGGGGTGAAATTCCCTCAAGTATTGTATGAATGGATAAAAAGTATACAAATAACATTCATGCTTGCTTGAACCGCTTCCTTAGTTTTGGTGAAGTTTGAAGGCGGTTTTCTATTCAGACTGGTGTTTTTGCTCGATTTTGAAATTATTTTTTAAAAAGAAACAGCTGTTCTCCCAGCCAGATGTGCAATTGCATCATAAAATGCACTGCTCAGTAGAGAACATGTAGTGCTGGGTATCGGCCAGTTACATGAGGAGGAAGGAAAAATTTATCCACTCTTCAAATAACAGAATCCTTTGCAGGCCATAATTCATACCCTGTAAATGTTATTGTTGAATTTTGAGGAGATTACTGAATTTGTATGCAGGAGATTTTGGTGAAATGGTTGGTTTAAGGGGCAACGCTAGCTCAGACTGTAAAATTTTCAGACTATTTTGGGTAAGGGAACTATCGCACAACCTGAAACCGCCTAAAGGGGAGTCTGTGGAGAGAAATAAAGCAGTGTGCGTTGAGGCTGGACCAGTGTCCAGTCGGACGTTTCAAAGATTGGCAGGATGCCCTTTTGCTTTTGCTGTCATGGTTACTCATCTCGAGGGGGAAGAACTGATGGTGGAGAGAAACCGTCACATTGCATTTGCAGATGAGCCTGTGTGTGAGTGTTTAAGACAGACTTGTATTGACCAGACCCGAACTAATCTTGCAAGCTTCAGGGCTGGCAACACCACGGCACAGAGCGGCCTGGTGGCTGGGCTGGTGGTTAAGTGAAGGTCACGGACATCAGCGTGTGACGGAGGATACCAAGCATAACCTCGGGACTGAAGGGTGGAGGCTTGCATTTAAAGTTTTCTGCAGGGATTTTGGGGAGCTTTTGCTGGTTGTGGCTTGCAGGAGGGTGTCGGTTGTTTTATCGGCGGTTTGGGTCTTCTCTGCGTTTCATGCTGGTGCTTTGAGGAATATTAGGATTTTGGGGAGGGGGGGTTGATGGCATCACAAACACTGTTCTCTATGTAGGAACAGCAACAAAATATAGTCAACTTGGATTTCTGCCAGTGTTGATTTTTTCAGTGTGGGCTCAGACACATAATACAAGGTTAATTCTGTTTGGCAGGGGAAGAGCGGAGTTCAGTGTTTTCATGTCAGCCTTTCAAAGTTCACAGCTGAAAAAAAAAAAAAGTGGAAAAATGCACATCACTTACAGGGATGTGTTTGACATCCACTCGTAGCCAGATTAAGAGGGTGGTTCTTTATGAGAAACAACATAAACATCTGACAAATAGTAACACTTTCCCTGAACAACTGCAGAAAACAAAGAAAAACATTCAGATTCCCCTGACTGGATGAAACCTGTTCCCAGCTACAACCAGACAAGCAGCTCCATGGACTTCAGAAACTACTTGTCGAGGGATGAAACCCTGGAACCACTGCCCAAGAACTGGGAGATGGCCTACACTGACACTGGCATGATCTACTTCATTGAGTGAGTAGACTGACACAGTTGGAGGGGTTGCTGTGCCCTTCGGAAGAGAGAAGTGCTGATGAGCTGCAGTGTAGGAAGCTGCCTGCTGCTCTTACACCTCTCTTCTTCTGCTCTTACTGCTTCTCTTTCTGTATGAAATTTAATATATTCCTACTGTTTCATTCCTTACTGATAGTCATCTGTGCTGCGTACTCGGTACGATTGCCATTGCGCAGGAAAGCCTTATGGCTCTGTGTGCAAAGTCAGTTTGTTTGTAATATGAGTTTTGTATCTCACAGTACAAAGCTGGGTGGGTATTGCTAGGTGAGGTATAACATCATTTAAACCTTCACTATGTCAGATTTCTCTGAAATCCGAGAGCTTGTTTATTCTTTCTTGGCTGCTTGTGTTCCTTGGCTGGGAATGTGTGCTTAAAAATACAAATAAGCACAGATTAAAGCCCAGGATGGGAAAGCATCTCACATGTGCACATGTGAAACAGCCTCATTTATTAATTTCTAAAGGAAACAAAAACCTTATGGGAAGTTAAGCATAAGAAGGGGCTAAAAATGTTTTTTCCTTTTTACCTGCAACAGCTGGTATTACCCCATGAGCTCTTGGGGGCAGGGAAGAATGGTTGTGCCTCGTAACACTTCACATCTGTCCTGGAGAGTCTTCAGTGTACTTGTACCTCTGAGCATCATTGTTGCCTTTTTTTAGCATTTTGTGAAGTGACTGAGGCACAAATAAAGGTTATGTTATCTAAAGGCTACAGTTTGCTCATGGTAGTAAATATTTAGAAGTTAAAGTACAGCAAAGTTTCTTCGATCCGAGGGAGTTCTCTTGTTCCAACGTGGTGTGTTCTGCTCCACAGTCACAACACCAAGACAACCACGTGGCTTGATCCGCGGCTCTGTAAGAAAGCCAAAGCTCCTGAAGATTGTGAAGATGGAGGTGAGACATTCAGAATTCACTTGTCACCTGTGACTGATAAATGTCTGAGTTTATCACAGCTGGATACAATCCATTACTGCTGTGGTAGAAGCTTCTTCCTGATACATGTGACTGGAGCAGGCAGTGTAGTGCTGAGCGTCCCTAGTTTGGTGGCAGTAGGAGTTTACGTAAGACTGGGAAAGTCCATAGTGTATTTTCCCTGGAGTGGTAGAATCTGACCGAATTGTGGGTTTGCATTCCTGAGATGAGAATGAGATACTTCATTCCCGTAACTATCATTGCTGGGGAGAAAGCTGCATAGATTAGTGATGATCTCACTGGGAATTATTGTGTGGCTGGAATATGGCAGGAGGAGAAGGTGCGTAAGTGTTAGAATATAGGAGTAATGAAGAAGATACAGCATAATACCTATTGCATGTGACATGATGTAATATTTGAATGCATAAGTAGAGGGAACAATCCGACTCCTTTCAACTTTTCACACTGTTGCTTCAAGACTTACAGGTCAGGCTCATGATTGGCCTGCAGACAATTCCTGCAACCATTTCCTACATAGTCATGCAATTTAGTCAGTTAGAAAAGAGTACCAAATAGCTCTGTCTTCGGCAAATGCCTGACATGTTACAAAAGCTGAGGCAGACTCAGAATAGCCTGTCGTCTTCCTAAATCGCACAGCCTAACAATCATGAATTCCTAATGAAGCCAGCTGGAGCAATGGACACATACTGCTGCTTATTAAACATATGTGCAGCTCACCACAGGATAAAAAGAGCACTCTAAATAGAGAGTTGCAGGATATCCAAATGAACAACATTTAAATTAATAGACCCACTGGGTCTTTTGTCAAACCCTGTGGAGTGATGCTGGTATTAATAATTGGTAACATGCTGTCGTACACTAGGAAAATTCCTGTTACCATCAAACCTAGGGCAGCCTCAAACAAGATTACATAGCAATTTTATCCTTCAAAGTCTGGCTACCTGACTGTATCTATTATTTTAATATTTTAATTTCCATGGTCAAGGTAACTAGAACAGTAAAGCTAGAATAATTGGACCTCTGTATTAACTTCTTATCACCTTCAGTCAGTAATGATCTGCTGCTAGGCACCATCTTAGCAGATTCTGAATTTGCGATAAAAAGGAGTTTTTCACATGTAACTTTCAGTACCTATATCAAACAGGTAGTTTTATATTTTAGGCCCCTAAGATAGGGAAGTCCAAGGCAGTCCAAGCCCAAGCCACTGTCAGCTAGCTTGCTGCGGCTGCAAGAGCGGCAGCACAGAACTGCATTCCGTCACCTTGGCAGGCTAGGCAGTCTGTGCTGAGTTTGATGCGGCCAGACCTAAACATGTGCTAGCTAATTTTGGGGTGTCCTACTACATAGTAAACATCGGGGTGAAATAGCCTACCACGGTGGGGACTCTCTTACTCATCACGTATGGCTGTTACAGTTCTGACTGAAGGTTTCTTGGGTTGACTGAAAACTGAAACGTTGTCAGAATACAGCGAAATACCCTGATGTTATTGAGAGAATAAATAAAGGTGGCATTACTTCTGCCAGGTGGTCTTAAACGGAAAGTACAAGAGGAGCGGAGATGCGTGGTTTTATAAGCTTGGGATGTGATACTGTGAGGCATTGATAGTTCTCTTTTGTGGTATATTTGGGGGCAGAAGCAGTGTGACCATACTCGTATAGTTTAAAAAGTCGACAACTATGAAATCACATTGATAATTTATAATTAGATTAATTTTAAATAATGTATTTTTCTTCCCCTTTATAGGTTCTTCCTCTCTAAATAGGTTAGTTTGTATCTTGTCTTTAAGTTTATTATATGTTTAAAGTGGTGTGATTTTGTTGAATACAAGTCTCCTCATCTAGTGGAACAAAAAGACTGAGAGTTATAGGGCTTCAGATTCCCTGGAACAGGCTGATATCCTTTCATCTGAAGGACCAGCCTCAAACAAATGAAGGGAAGAAAAAAGGACCTGTATTTTCCTCATATTTTTCATGAGTCTGTAATCTGTCCTCTCGTTCTTTCATAAGAACTCTGATATTTGCTGATAATTTTCCACTGTAATGGAGAACTTTGTTCTTTTTGATTGTAGAACTTCCTTATGGGTGGGAAAAAATAGACGACCCTCAATATGGAACATATTATGTTGAGTAAGTGCCAATTATTAATTTGACATAGTTATAAATTGAGGAGAAAATAATGAAGCTCTTGATATGCAGTATGTATAGGTTGTAATGCGGTGTAATACCCAGTAGGAACAGTTCTAGAGGCAATGAACACATGGTGCACACTTCAGAAGCCCTGGCATGCGGGAGGATCCGTGGTGTGACCTTGCTGACTTACTGGAGTGTATTTCTTTTGGGGTGGGAAAGCAAGTAGCAACCGAAGTAATTTATTAATGAGAATGAGCTGATGTCATTTTTCTTAGCTTTAACAAAGATCGGATCACTTGATTTAAGAGTGGCACCTGAGAACTGTAAAAGAGCAAGAGTAGCCTAAATCTCATTGCTGTCTCAAATGTGCCAAGTAAATAACTACTAAATTGCTGCAAGAGCTCTTCTGAGTCTCCTTCAGGTCAGAGTAAATGAAATCTCTCTTTAACCATGGAGAAGAAAATTTAGTAGTTCTCTTTCAGAGAACAAGCTAACGTTTTTTGACTTTGCAAAGCCAACACAGGTATTTAAATTCTGCTCAAACGTACTGTTTTTTTCCACTCTGCTGTACTATTCCAGCATCTACTAGTAAAAAGGTGATGTCTGAGTTTGTAAACATTATAGGTAGATGGAAGCAACATGTAATGTCAAGAGAAAAAGCAGATTTTCTCATTTCTAATCTATTACAACCTTTTGAAAATTTGCAGAGTGAAATGAAGGTATACTCTACCTAATAATTGCAGGAAGTAAAATTGTATTGGCTCTTAAAATAAATCAAGTTGTTGAAAGAACAAAAATGCTTTCAGTGTTGATTATAACAGTTTATCATTTATTTCTCCAGAGCGTTAATCTGAGATCATAAAAAATAGTATTTGTAGATGTATCTTTTGTGGTTTTCTTTTCTGTGAAAGAGGCAGAATGCTTTCTGCTGAAAGCCTGATCTACCTTTTGTATGTCTACAGTCATATTAACCAGAAAACTCAGTTCGAAAACCCAGTATTGGAAGCCAAAAGAAAAAAGCAGCTAGGACAGACTGATGTTGGCCCTTCAAAATCAGGTATCGCTGAATATTGTGTTCTTTGTCACCAATATCTTTACCTGCAAGTGTATGCATCATAAGTAACCAATTTTGGAATTCACCAAGGCATTAGCCTTGTCTTTTTGCTGGCCACAGTGGTGTTGCCCTCCCAAAGCCAAAATGTAGGGTTTCTTGAATGCTTTTTTTTAATGTTAAAATTGAACCGAGACCCTAAGACTGCTTTAAAATAATTTTGATCATTCTGAAGCTGGTTGTCATAGCTTTTGAATATATGGAGAGTTAGAAGTGCCAGCTGTAAGATGCAGGTAAAACCACACCTTGAATTTTTATGCCTTTGATCTACTTTAAGCTTGGTATTCAAAGGTTAGAGTGCAAAACTGGGAATTATAGGTGGGAGCTTTACTTGCAGCTCTCCTGTAATCTGTACTACTGTCTTGAAAAAACTCTTTAACTTTCCCGTTCGCTTAACTCAGCTGTGAAATGAGTGCTACAGAATTGTGTGTGTTTGACTCCATAACAGTGCTGCTAAGGTTAACCAATGTTAACCAAACAAATCATTAACCTTTATGACACCTTAAAAAACCAAACAAAAACCTTGTCAAAACTAACCCTGGTTTCCTACCTTTTTTGTCTCTTTGTTCCATAAATCAAAAGGACCAGAGAAGTCTGTCTTCACTAGAGATCCATCCCAGCTTACAGGAGCACTTATACGGACATCACTGAAAAAAAGTACAATGGGGTTTGGCTTTACAATCATTGGAGGGGACAGACCTGATGAGTTTCTCCAAGTGAAGAATGTGTTAAAAGACGGACCTGCTGCACAAGATGGGAGAATTGCACCAGGTAAAGTATTATTTCTCTAAAACTTCCAGTTCCTGTGGTGTTTTTCGAGAATACAGCTCCTGAGGTACAGGAGGTTGGATGACTCCATCCGTTGACTCTGAACACAAACACCTCACTAAATAAAATAGTTTTCAGATTTGTGAGAGATCTGTGCAGAGCAGTGGCTCAAAAGGAAAAGCAGCAATGTTCTAATTACAAATCTACTTTGAGGGCACTTCTGTAAGATGCAGGTAAAACCACACCTTGAATTTTTATGCCTTTGATCTACTTTAAGCTTGGTATTCAAAGGTTAGAGTGCAAAACTGGGAATTACAGGCTACTACAGATTTCAGTAGTTCTGCTTTAGCCAAGACTTCTGGCTTCGTGGTTGTTTACAGAATTTTTCTTTGTTCCATCTCTATACGTAAAGTAAAAACCGTTTGTTTGAATCCTGGTCTGTGTTTGGTCTTGTTGCTGCCAAAAAACCAACACCAAATAGTAAAATTGCAAAAAACCTGCAGCAGGAATGAGCGAGCAAAGCTGTATGAACTGCGAAAGTGAGGAGACAAGAGGCACGAGAGCACTTGCAATCCATAAAGAATCGCACACTTTTTTTTTTTGTTATACATTTAATTAAGTTACCTATAAGCCTACTGTAACATAAGGTTTGCGTACTAGAAAAAGGAAAATGCTTCTTAACATATCACACAAACTCTGTTACTCTTCAGAGGAGTAAGAAGAGTTCATGCTTTTGATGATTTAATACTATTTACTTAGGAAATGAAACAGTTTCCTGTTTTGTTGCTGACCTATTGTTCGAACTTGTTTATACGCGGTTCACTTTTCTCCTCTGTAAAAATGATGATCCTGCAGCATTGTCCCGTGGTGCGCACACGCGTTTGAATGAAAAGATGTACATCTATTCCTGTTGTAGTTCACCTGATAGGGGAGTTACTGTTTTACTGATGCCCAGGCATTTAAGTGATATGACGGTTTGCTTGCCGAGAATATTGTATTGAACATGCAAAGTTTCATGATCAAAATTATGCAAATTATGAAACAAGGTTTCAGGATTTGAAGCCTAAATCTGCTTCATTTTGAAAATACATGCTTAGCCACGTGTGGCAACAGTGTAAGACTGTTGTGGGCGCAATCCTAGCTTAAGTTCAGCCAGTACTAAAATAAACATAGGACATCCCCCCCCCCCCCCTACCCCCCCAAAAAAAACCCAAAAAATCCGATTTATTCTGGATTGAGTTTAGAATGCTGTACAATATGAATTAAAGTAGAAGACATCTGCTTGCAGGAGTGTGCGTGCACTGCTTCATCTCCTGTAGCTGTACAGTATCATTTTTTAAATCTGCTGCAGATTAAAGTTTATATATTTAGCACACTGTGTTCGGAGATGAAATAGAATAAATGCAAAGAGGAAATCCTGTATGCTTTTTGGCAATAGATAGCCAAGAGGTAATAGCCCAGCCATCACTTGTTATTAGTTTTGAAGACTGCACAGCGATTTCTTCCAGTTAGGCTTTTGTTCTGAGCCTCAGAACACAGGAACAGGTGTGGGTGGTTTCATTTCTGGTTTTGACGCTGTTAAACTTTCTTTTGTAACAGGTGATGTCATTGTAGACATAAATGGAAGTTGTGTCCTTGGCCATACCCATGCAGATGTTGTCCAGATGTTTCAGCTAGTTCCTGTCAATCAGTATGTGAACATGACTTTGTGTCGTGGTTATCCTCTTCCTGACGACAATGAAGACCCTGTGGTAGATATAGTGACAGCTACACCTATTATCAATGGACTGCCTGTGACCAAAGGAGATGTTTGTATGACCAGCCAAGATTTAGTAGCAGGAGCAGTTGTGTTGGACCAGAATGGAAAAATGGGCCCTATGTTGGTCAATGGTCGTCTGAATGGCCCTTCCATGGATACAACTGAGCAGAGGATCTCTCTTGCATCTTCAGGAGGCTCTCAGCCAGAGCTGGTCACCATTCCTCTAGTCAAAGGCCCTAAAGGCTTTGGGTTTGCCATTGCAGACAGTCCTACAGGACAGAAGGTGAAAATGATTTTAGACAGCCAGTGGTGCCAAGGCCTTCAGAAAGGGGACGTAATCAAGGAGATTTGCCATCAGAACGTACAGAGCTTGACACATCTGCAGGTGGTGGAGGTACTGAAGCAGTTTCCAGTAGGAGCAGAGGTGCCGCTGCTTATCTTAAGAGGAGGTACATACGTAAATTTACAGTTGTCATATATGGTTATATGCTTTTTAACAGTCCCTTTTTAGTGTGATACCTAATCGTGTCCAGTCTTGACAGTTAAGTAGCAGCTTATTGTGTCTCTGAGCCGTTAATGTTCTAAGTTTAATTTAATACCCCTGAGTATTTGGGGTGAGAGCATGTTGCTAGGGTTGTGGTTTTTTTTTTCCAAAATTTTATTACAATATGTTTATGCGTTGTCTCTTCCAAGTCTTGGGGGAACGCTAAAGCAAAAATGCGGTCTCCAGCATAATACGACGTGTACAACAGATAGAGTTTTCTGAGGCTCTCCAAATGTATTCCAGTAACTGTAGCTGTAATGGACAGGTGATTAAAGGAGACATGAAGAAGCATCAGCAGTGAGGTGGAGCTGATCACTGGAAATACCAGAAAAATTCTCATTTTCGCATTTGCATATTTATAGCTCTTCATTGACAGTCAGTCACAGACCAGAATGTGTCTTCTCCCGAAAAGCTGACTAGTAGATAGTGTGTGTTTGCCAGAAGGAGCTGAATGAATTATGAAGCAGCATGTGGCTGCTTAGTGTCCCTTTAAGCTTTCATTGTAGCCCTGAGAGTGTCACTTCAAACAGTCATCAACATTTGCAAAAATCTCCAGGTCATTTTCTGTATAAAGGCTCCTACTCCTTAATCAGCTAAGGAAATCATTAGATTTCTTTGGTAGCAAGTGAAATTCCTCTAGACAAATTCACAAAGTGTCCATATCCAATGAAGTGGTGTGTGATTTGGTTGACCAGTCTCTAGCAAAAAGAGAAATAGATGTTCTGCGTTGTTGTACAGCTGGCAGTTCTAACTGGAGATTTCTCTGAAGGGATGTTTTTGGTCAACTGACCGTTCACATTGCCATTTAAAAGAAGAGTGAATAAGCAGTTGTTATTTTCAACCCGGGAGGAGCTCATTATATTGCTTTAATGTTGTTTAAACTTCTGGTGACCTAGTATTGAGATTGCTTTCTACATTGTATTTTCTTCAGGTCCACCCTCACCTACCAAAACTGCCAAAGGGGTGAGTATTAGTGATGTATTTAAATTTGTTTCTGATGGAGAATATTCAGAGGTTTTTGGTTGCAAAACAGACTTATAAATATGGTCAACTTGACCCAAAAGATACCTTTAAGTTTTTTGAGTTATTTAATGGAGGCAATGGATGTCCCTCTTCTTGCTACTGAAGAATGAAGAATGCAGCAGAGGTCTTGTATGACGATGGGTGTAGTATTGTTGATTTGTCATGATTTTAAACATGACATCACCACTTAAGTTCTATCATTATTTCCTTTTTTTGCATCATACTTCAAATTGCTATCTGTCTGCACACTTCAACCTGCTTTTGTAATTTCATCTTCTCTGGGTTTTAGTCCCTGTGATAATCTGCAAGATGATTTAGCAAAACCACGTACTTAGCTGACACAAATTAATTGTCTGGAGTAACTGCTGTCAGAACACCCATTAAAAGGGAAGCAAAATACCTATTATTTTTTTTTTCATTGCTAATTACCTGTATTAAAGTGAAATGGGATTTCTAAAGGAAGTTGGTGATATTTTGATATTTCTCCATCCTCGCATAGAATTAATGGACTGTTTAGTACTCCTTTCTTAAAATGGTTTCTTGAATCCATATTTTCAGGAAGTCTCTATGTAGCGGTACATTTCTAGTTCGATACTCATTATTCTTGGAACTTCAATCTGTTAGGGTATCTTTAATACACATTAGCTCAGTACGGAATCCTTGGGCTTAATAAAATACCCTCTGATTGGATAATGCTGATAGTAATGCATATTTTTGTCATGAGCACTCCTTTTAAGAATTAGGCTAGTTGGTGAACAGAGCTGTTTCTTTAAAAATGTTTCTAGTACAGAACAAATTACTTCATTTTAGGAAAACCTCATTTCCAGGATGTAGATGTAGCCGCTTTTCCTATCTTTGTCCTGCTGTTTGAGTATTGAAGTCGTATCGCAGCAGTGTGATAACATGAGCAGACAAGTTCAGTGTGCTTGAGACAGACTGCACTCAATAAGATTTGCAGATTCAGTTCCTTGCAATTGTACAGCTGCCTGCACTAAATAAATCAGTGCATAAATCTCTGCAGTTTGAGGATGCAAGGCTTGTCAGCGTGGCTCCCGTGTTAGCGCGCTCTGTGCAGGCATGCTAAAAATACTACGGACTCAGGGACTGGCATTCTAGCACACGTGCAGTAGCAACTTCCCATGGAGCTCTCAATGTTCAGTGGCATTAAGCAGCATGGCAAAATAATTCAGTTTAAAAGGGCAAGTTCTTGTGTTTATAAACATGCAAGAAGTGTCAAACTGCTAAATCGCTAGGGGGTTGTTTCTTCTGCTCTTTGTAAAAGGGCATATCTAAGCCTATTCTACTTGTGCTTTTGTTTAACGTGCACAGACGCGTGCAGGCTACCATGTTCCAGTTTTCCAGGTCGGGTTTCAGCCCAGAATAAGTATTCAGAGTTCCTTTAGTGCATAATCGATTGGAAATTAGGGTGGGAGACCACAAGGATGCTTGGTGTCCTTTCTTCATGAAATACTAATAGGAGCGTTGCAGCTATCGGATCAGAAAAGAAAATGCCAATACTGAATTCACTGCCTCACGCTACCCAGGTGTGTTCCTCCTGTTCAGTATTTATAACGCCGTTGGGATACCTGCAGCAAACAACCTGACGTTGGGCACACCTCAGGCGCTCCTGTTTGCGTGCGGTTTGGCAGTGGGCAGGAGGCAGTGCCTGTGGAGCAGCTCGCACCTGTGGTGGTGGACCGTGGTCCTGTACACCCTGTTTCATCCGGGTGTTGGTAACCACCAGGAGGTGGCTAGCTTTACTCACCTCTGAGCATCAGTCACTTCAACCCCACTTTCTAAGCCCAGTCTTCAGTAGAAAGCTGTGGCCTGTGGGGAAGACTTCAGTCGTCCCGTCAGACACATACATTGGAAAAGCTACATTGAGTTGTGGTATTATTTCCCTATTCCCTTGTTTTGCCCAGCATTTCACCTCTGCATGACATTTGTTGTCTTTGCATGCACATGTACGCAAACTCAGTTATGCTTTTGATTTAATACGGATTTTGTGGGGTGGGGTCTGTTTCAGAAGGACAAGCAGGACAGTTCAGGTAGTTTGGAAGCTGTCAGCGATCCCATCCCGCAGCCGATGCCGTTTCCACCCACTGCTATACGACCAGGCTCTCCTAAACCAGACCCTTCAGAAGTCTACCTGAAGTCTAAGACTATATATGAGGATAAACGTGAGTATATTAACTTCAACTTGGAAATACTCAATTATGAAGGCATTTTTTCTTTGTCATATGTATGGTAAAACTGCTGTGACTTTTGTACTGAGTTTAACCTCCTGTAGATAAAATATTTCAAGAAATGTATAATTAAAAAACTGTGGAGCTTCTTTTAAAAAAAAATACAAAATGCTTCAACCATATTTATGATCATAAATAAATAGAAACGATCTCAAGGATGATCTGGTTCTGCAGTAAACCAAAGTAGACCTGACCATTTCAGAGTTTATAGAAGGTAGCTCTGAGTTGTATTACAGACCAGATTTTATCCTGGCCCGCCATACGAATGCAGCTGTGATTTCTCCTTTGGCATTTGTCAATCTATCCTTTCCTTTTGCAGCCTTTTCTTGAAGATTTATGTTTCCATTTTGGAAAAAAGAATGTCACTGAAGATTTGAGTGTTTGAATTATTTACTGTATTTCTCGTTACTGTGTTCTGTCGATACAAAGAGTCAGAATGCACCACAAAAGCATAATCTTTCAGTAATCAAAGATAGCTCCTGACATGTTTTGAAATGTTGCTTTGTCTTAGCTCCAAACACAAGAGATTTGGATGTTTTCCTGCGAAAACAAGAGTCAGGCTTTGGTTTCCGGGTGCTTGGAGGGGATGGACCAGATCAGCCTGTAAGTGAAACAATTTGCGATTGCCTACATGTTATCTTACAGTATTACTGGTAGAATGATTCTTACTTTGTCATCCTCATTTCCCTCTTATTCTAAACAGCTCAGTGATGGCAAAATTGATCAATTCAGTATCTGCCTTTTAAAGATCAAGAATTGATTCAGATTACCTTTCTTTTTTTTTCCTTCTTTGCGGCTGACTGTAATCTGAAGGCTCCCGTGCACTTTCCGCTATCTAGAGTCTGTCTTTGGCAGCAGTTTTCTCTGTCAGGCTGATAATATTGATGGTGTTTCTGTAGTTGTTGCTGTGTCTGGGGAGCACTTGAAAGGGCAGTGCTGGTGCTCAGCCTTTGCCCGTTTCCACCTGATCCCAATGGTGGACTTGGCACAAAATGCGCCCTGGTAATGCCCAGCGTGCCGTGCACGTCAGTACATCCCAGGGAGCAGATGAGTGGAAGGAAGCTGCTGCTTACCCTGCAGAAACTCCATCAGGCCGTTCTTTTGAATGCAACCCAAGACAAGAAAACAAGAAACAAGGCAAGATTTGGGATTCTGTTGCCAAGAGGTGGGGGAAAAGGGGTGCAAATTTTCTAAACCGTGTTTTTTTTTGTCAGTGTGGTTTCTGGTGGTTTCGTCTCAAGGAGACAAGCACAGCCCTTCTAATGCACTCTTTTCAGGCTTTTATTTGCCTTGTTTGTCTCTCTCATCTCAGAACATACAAAATGTGGTACTTCAGGATTTCTGTGAAAGCCTTGAAGCAGAACCTATTAAGACTGGCTTTCTTCTGCAAATGGATGTTGGTGTTTTGCATTGTAACTGGCATCAAAACGTAGCCTGACGTTTGCACAGGAGGAAGAATACTAGCCTGGTTTGCTTTAACCTGGTCAGTGAATAAAGTTCAGTTATGGTTTTAAGTGGTCAACGTAGTCATGTTTCCTGGCCTCAGCCTGCAGAGCTGTTGCAGTTGGACTTTGGTGACTCTCTGCTTGAGAGGTAACTGCCAAGGAATGGTGGAGCTAGAGGCAGAGGGGCATATGCCAGTGCAGAAACCCCTGGGTAGTCTGTTGTTCTGATGGCAGGCTTTAGGACACTCCCTTCTATTTCCAGAAAGGCAAAATTTTTTTCTCTGGGAGGAAGTACTAAGACTTGTACTGCATGTCAGGGGCTGTTCCTTCAGTTGCCAAGTTCAGAGGAAAAGCTTTTGGAGTTAGATACTCATAGATTGCTTTTTGGTCACAGTTAAGGAATACAATGTTTTCCATTCACAGCTGTGATCCAGTGCTGGCACTCTTTCTTTTTTTTTTTTTTAATTTCTTCCCTAACATTCATTTACAAAAAAGGAAGAGCAAAACAAAACAATCTTAATTCTGTTGCACTTCATAGCATTTGTGGTGTTTTGTTTCCATAACAGCCGTAGCTGCGGGTAAGTGTCAAGCTAATGTCATGAATGCTGTGTGCAGATGATCTGCCCCCATTGCTTAACCTCCAACAACTACTGGCCGTAATTATTCTTAATCTTTCATTTAACCTGATTGTGATTCTAGCATATGAAATAGCGTGTGGTTCTAATCTGTGTTATGTTTAGTAGCACTTTATGAGGTGGGGGTAGACAAAATTGATAAGGGGGAGCGTGGCTGTGTGAGTTCATTATCTAATCACCAAAAGCTGTGTACTGAAAAACCTTTAAGCATGGAACTGTCTACTTTTCAGCAGTAAATCTGAGTCCTTTGGAAAGCTTTTACTTCTTCCCCAGTAACTCTGGCCTAGTCTTGGTAAAAAAAAAATAAAAATAAGTGGAATAAATGATAGAGGCTTTCATTTCAATAACATCTGAGAAATCACATATATGTAATAAGTACACACTGTAGACTTATGTCAAAAGCTGGCCTTTTTAACAAACTGACAAATAGCTCAGGAGATGTAGATGCTTCCAGAATTCATGGAAATAAGAATTAAAAATCCCCCCAAACTTTGTGTATTTACTGAATGCTTTGAGCCCCCAAATTGTATCTACTGAGTCAGCCTGTGCAAAATACACTTGCTGGCTGTGTTTCTGCTAGAATTGGACAGGCGGATAATCTTTAAAAGTCAAAAGCCCTCATCTGTCTGGATTCACCTGGATTCCAACCATTACGTGTTCTGATGAGTTCATGTTCTGCCGTTCAAACCCTCTGACTTTGCTCTGCTGACAGATTTATATTGGAGCCATAATCCCATTGGGAGCAGCAGAAAAAGACGGCAGGCTTCGAGCTGCGGATGAGCTGATGTGTATTGACGGAGTCCCTGTTAAAGGGAAGTCGCACAAACAAGTTTTGGACTTAATGACCAGTGCTGCACGGAATGGTCAGGTGCTGCTCACGGTCCGGAGGAAGATCTTCTTTGGTGGTACGTGTCTGTCTGTCCGGAGAGGGTACTGAGGACACAGATCTGGCTAAAGGAACGCTTATGTTTTTGTAATCAAATTGTCTAAAGCTGTTCTGAAACTTATAAATTATGGCACTAGAGCTGAGCAGCCTGAGATTTGGGAGGGTCAGCTATAATTCTAAGTAAGTGGAGAAAAGCAGAATTTAATAAGCTGATCCTTTGGTGCTTCCTAGTTTGCACTGCTCGCACGGGTAAGGCTCTGAAAATTATGATGCCAGTGATGTTTTCTTCAACCCTTTTTGCAGATACTAGTTAGAACAGCCACTAATGCTACGCAAATTGAGTAATATCACAATTTTTTCTGTACAACGTGCTATATTCTCAAGTCTTTTGGCATCTGTGTGTAGCAAGAATAAGTGCATTCAAACCAGAGATGATTCGGGGCAGCATCTTGTGATTCTGCAGTTTTAGATCAGTGTCCAGATTGGGAGTGTACAGAAGATTATTGTCCTTGACTCGATGATGCTGATCATGTGAACGACAGAGCTGGGATGGGGTTCAGGAGAACTGATAACGGTCCCCTGTTCCGATTAGCAACCAGTGTTGCGTTTCCATTGTGTTATTCAACCATTAATTCTGAGTATGTACAAGTAAAAGGAAAAAGTATTTTTAAGATGAGTCCTCAATTTCTTTAAGATGCCTTCTGATAGACAGACAACTTCAGGACCAAAATTTTGTAGGTTTCCTAAAGAAAGCCTGGCTTCACTTTTCAAACTGCCTTTAAAAAAACATTTCTATCTTTCCAATTAAACAGTTGTTCCTCACTCAAGATAGCAATAGTTGTCATTTGTAGCTGGATCTCTGCCATAGATCTTGTACTTGTAGCATGCAGAAAAGCCACGATTTTTTTTTTTAACTATTAAAAGGCATCAGATCACTCTGATAAAGTCTGTGTACACACTGCCAAGTCTGTTTGGCTATGTGCAACCAGCGTGCAGCAGGCTTTCCTTGCATAACTGCACACCTGTGTAGGACTCTGGGCCTTTGAATGCTTTATCTTGCATCTGATTTCTATTTGATCCAAATCGTATTGTTAATAAACTGACTTTCCCAGGCAGATAGCGTTTCCTCATGCTGGCACTGACACAGAGATGTACAGTTTTGTTCTGATTGCTTGGTAAAACAGCAGTATTGTTTTTTCCTTATTTGTTGTTTGTCTGTTACCTGCAAGGGGAAAAGCAACCGGAGGAAGAGGAACCACAGTCTGTCTTGACGCAAAACGGCTCTCCCCAACTGAATCGGGTAGAGTTTGCAAACCAGCAGTCCCCAGAGGTCTATGATGTCCGTCTGCAGCGGAAGGAGAATGAAGGATTTGGCTTTGTCATCCTCACTTCAAAGAATAAACCTCCTCCTGGTGGTGAGTGCTGTGTTCTGGTGGTGTTGTCACTGCCTGGCTTCACTGTGGGGTGCTTGTACCAAAGCTGCTGCTGGCATTAGCAGGCATGAGCAGGGCTGAAGCTTCTTCAGGGATTTCTCTTTCTTTGATGTGCTGGTGTTACCTAAACAGCATTCTGCGTAGACGCAGTTGTCTTTCACTCACACTATTTCACAGCCCAACCCAAGACAGCTTGGTCTGTCTTGCTTCATGTTTATGCTCTTTTTCACCCAACAGTGACAGAAGTGTGGAGCAGGGGGAAAGTATTATCACACATAACCAGGCTGTACACAGGAGTGTGCACTTGTCACAGGGCAGTTTTCAGGCTGTGGATAGCTGTCAGGCTGTGGTGGTGATGTAGATTGTCACACTGCATTAATTCATAGGCATTTTAATAGAAGTAGAGCTTCAACCTTGGCTTTATATTACCTAATCAGGTAGAATTTCTTATTTTGGGGATCTGAGAAAGTAGAGACCGCAGCACTTGGAAGAAAGCGATGAAGTTATTACTGTCAGACAGGTAGGGTGTTTGTCTAGAAATATCATCAAAATGAAAAAGTAGCATGCTCTGGTATTACAGTTCTGATATATGGACTTGGCTTCAGGAATAGCTGTAAAGATAAACAGCAAAGTAACCAAGGTTAAAAGCAAAAATAAAAAGCAATCTTGTGAGAAGAAGTGAGAGAAGCTGCTTGCAGGAAGCCCTGGAGTCCAACTCAATAACAGAAAGATCTGTGACCCCCTGCACAGGAGCAGGTCTGCTCAGTGTAATCAAGTTCATTCGTATTCCTCTTGCTGGTGGCTGCTATTTACGTAGCACCGGTAGGTAGAGGCTATTGAATATTTTTCGCATGAGGTGGCGAGTAGGGTCATCTTTGAGATTCATTCCCTTCAGCCATCAGGTTCGGGTTATCTGTGTCAGCCATCGAAATGCAAGGCAGCTCAGTGTGTTCACCCACAACCAAACTCAATTCACTGACACTAAGGTACAGATATCTCCCGACATTCTTACTTGGTTTCTTTAGTTCCTTCGTGTAAATCACCCTCCTGAAACTTCCTCAGCTGGTTCCAAACAGACATAATGATGGCTTGAAACTGTATCTCTCTTACTGAGCCTCAGACACTTTCTTCTGTTTTTGCCACTTCATTTTATTACACAATAAAAAAACAGCAGGAGCACAGAAAAAAAATACTCTAAATAACATTGTGCTGAACTCATATGATATATATTTAGTGTGATGCAGTCTTGGCTCAGATGATACCTTTTCAAGAATGTTAAAACCAGCCGCTCTGGAAGTGCCTGGCACGGTGGGACGGCACAGCGGCGGTGGTCCACGTGCCGAGCTGCCCACTGCTGTCAGGTTCCCATGGCAACGGCAGGGCGAGCTGTCACCCTCCGGTGCACGATGCTGCACACCCGATTGTGTCCCACGTCAGAGGGGCCGTGGGTTTGACAGTGTGCTCTCTGCTCAGTCGGATATTAAGAAAAAATATTATACACAGAATTATTCTGTAATATGTTGGTATTCTGTTATAACTTTACTACAGACAACATTTTTGTCTGCGGATATGCTGCAGATCCCTGTTTATTTGATATTAGAACTGACAGTAGAAGACAACTGAAACCAATTCCAGTGCTGGAAACATAAGCCCTGCGGTCCAGGCTGTTTCTAACGCACGGGAAAAAGGAGGCGCTGGTGCATCCACAGACTGTGCTGCGCAGCACTTTCCTGTGCCACAGTTTAACATGAATCTGCTGTGTTCTTCTAAAGCCAGGATATTTTAAGACGAATAATCAGCAATTGAGTCTGCAACCCTGCAGTGCTTTACTCTTCACAGTTGGCTCTTAGGTTTATATAATACTTTAAAAAACAGCCTATTAAGGGAAGTGTAATTAAAATTTAAACTCCTAGTAAATGCTAGAAGGCATCAATGTCTGTTCCTTCGCAGCGACTTCTGTGTCTGCTAACTCATTAAAACAATCCTTGATGGTTTTTTAATCTTGGGTAGCTGTGAAAGTGTTTCAGATTTGCTGTCATGGTTTTGAAAAGCCAGATGATAATCCTGACAGGCACATAATGTTCCTCACCTCTCTGATCCCTCGGAGAAAAGCATGTTTGGGAGAGCAGCAACTACAGAAAACAGGTATCCATCAAACCCACTGCAGGCTGTGGAAATGCAAACAGGCTTTTCCATGAAGTACCAGGAAGAGCATTTATTAAACATGTGGAGGTCAGTCTGAAGAGGTGTTTGGAAACGGCTTACAAAAGAGCGGCACAGAGGTTCCTGCGCAGAAGAGCCCTGATGAGGGATTTGGGAATGACAGGAGACAATTTGCTATGCTTTCAGGCATCTAGATGAATGAAGGGCTGCTTTAGACGCATGGGAAGGCATGCTGACTGATGTGCTCTGATGTAAGGCGAATCTGCTCTGTCGGGGCCACGTCAGCACACAGGCAGCTCAACAAGCCGCTCTTTTTGCCCCAGGTTTTGGTAGGCTCCTCCTGTCACAGCGGCATCTCACTGGCTGCTGAGTGCCATCTTCGGGTCAGCAAACCATAAAGCGTGATCTCTCCCCGAGCACCAGCACAGCTCTTGGCGGGGAGGGCGCAGGAGCCGCCGGGGCCGTGGCGGTGCTCTCCCATGGGAGAGGTGCCGGAGGAAGCGCCATGCTGGAGTGGAGCGGCCCTCCCTCCTTGTGCCTTTTTAGTTCTGCTCATTTCTGCATCTCTGTTCACCTCTGGGAAACTAACTAAAAGCAGTCTTTTTTTCCTTCTACTTCCCGTAAAATTCCTTCTTCTCCCTGTTCTGTCTTTTCTGGCCCCATTGTTTTGGCCTCTAGAGGAGTCAGGATACAGAGCAGAGTGTCACTATGGGAGGAACTGATGAAACCAAGGAGAGCTAGCCAAAGTTCAGGCCAGTTATTACAGGTACAAGTTCGTCTCCAATATCAGGAATAAGGAATGGGTCCGTGCAGAGCTGTGCTGTGCTTGCTGTGCTGCCTGGGTGTGCTGAGTGTCGCTGCTGAGGTGTTCACCAGGTTACTCAGTCTCTGGCAAGAAAAGTTTGATTTCCTTTTGAAGTGTATTTAAGGCTTAATTTTTGGTTGCAAGGAGGGAAGAGTTAACCCATGGATCCAGATTTCTAATGACTTTGTTAAACTGGATGTCCATAACTGTCTCTGAGTCCATACAGTGTTCCAGGGTCTGTGCATGAAATAGAAAACAATACATCATGAGTGGCAAAACACTGTTTCAGAGCACTCCTGGGACACGTCGTCTTACTCATCCCTTTGCAGATGTAACCCATTTCCTTCCTGTGTTTTGCTTTTGGCACAACACCTTGTATGGGACAAGGCCATCCCGTCAGGGGTTGGTGTTTCTGTTCACGCTACTGAGCGAAGCTTTCTTCATTACTTGCAGGCTTTCCTTGTGCTAGCAGTGCCGCCCTTCAGAGCAGGGGTGGTCTCTGGGATGGCTGTGGCAATTCTGGGTCTGTGTGATGTTTATCTGACATGAATATTAATTGTGTTGCTGTGCCTGTTCTTGATTCCCTAGTGATTCCTCACAAGATCGGGCGAGTTATAGATGGGAGCCCCGCTGACCAGTGTGGGAAGCTGAAGGTGGGAGACCGTATCTCAGCGGTGAATGGTCAGTCGATCGTTGAGCTCTCGCATGACAGCATAGTGCAGCTGATCAAGGACGCGGGCAACGTGGTGACGCTGACTGTCGTGGCTGAGGAAGGTAAGGAGGGCATGTGGCCCTGCCATGTGGATGGGTCCTACTACGCTATCAAAGTCTAATGTTTGTAACTTCTGAGCTTAATTCACTTAAAGTGGAGTATTTTAAGGTGTTTGGAAGTTAAAGAAAAGATTGAAGGTCATCTGTTTGCTCTGGAAGAGCTGAAGGTAGGTGGGGCAGAGACAGACAGTGGTCGAGGTGGCTATATTGAAAAATAAGATACAGGTATTACCAGTACAGTGCAGGGTAAGAGAAATCCTCAGGGTTTCTCACGTGAGAGAGGCAGACTACTGCTCCCATGGAAACATGTCCTGTCCGAACATGTTTCCTCGTATTCTTCAACTAAAGAGAACTGACCTGTCTTGGGAGAGCTCCAGCAGACTGATGGGATGACACTCAGGCAGAACATCTTCTCGCCCCTGGACACTGCCTGTTTCCTGCTGCTGCGGTGGCTGCTAGGAGCTTTGTTCCAGACAAGGGAGGTGCTCTCGGGATGCTCTGGAGCAGCTCTGCTAGGCAGAGCTAGGGTGCTTTAAGGCCGCTGGGGCATCTGCTTTCCAGATCCTCTCCCTTTAGGCACTCTGATTTTTTCCTTTCTGCCACATTAAAAGACGCAAATTGCCTAACGCTGCATCCCTGGGATACAACAGCAACATCCTATAGCTCTCCCGTTTGCCCAAGCTGCGCTTTCAAAAATGGTCACATCCCACCATGAAAACCTTACTCAGGGTTTTCCTGCAGAGCCTCCCAGGCTGCTAGTGAATTCTTCACATGCAACTGCCTTGTCATCTGAGCAGCAAAGTGAGTATTTGTGACTGCAAAGTCCCATCTTTAGAGACCATATTTTTAGCGAAAGCTCCCATGCAACACTCTGTTCAATATGGTATTGTTCCTACACAAACAGTTTATAGTGATAAATATGTAAAACCCAATCATTTGAAGAGAAAAGCTGTTTTCCACCCTGCTTACCACTGCATTTTTCTGGATTGCTGCTTGTGAGTTTAATTAAACTCGCTATCATTATTTTGCCAGAAAGTTGGCTTTCTTCACCTTCTAAATAATAAATATCTAAAGGCAGAATGTGAATAAAGCTAACAAATGATTCTCTAATTTCACATTCATTGCAAATATTTAACATGTTATCTCAGCCTGTAATACAGAATTTCGAAGACTTAATTGTCCTTTTTGTTAATGCTTGAAGCCAGAGAGGCTTCTATAAATTGATATTTTTCTATTACGATTTTTATTTTTATCAAACCTAATTCATTGCGGCTTGAAGGGACACACCTCAAAGCAGTTGCCCAGGGCAATGTTTTTAACGCAGCTGAAGTTTGAGTTGGTTGCGTTAGTTCTGTTTTTCCAGGGCTCTTAATCAGCTTTGTTTTCAAGATCAGCTTTCTGTATATAACATTATTGTCCCTTATTTATGCATGACCTTACCTGGACTTTGTGTAAGAACTTGGCTCTTCCCACTTCCTCAATTAACAGATTTGGAGCCAAAATGTAGAGATAAAACAAGAATTAGAGGAGAATCAAGAAAGAGAGGGGGGAAGAAAGTCCGTAGCGGGTGATAAAACTAGACCGAAGAGACAAGTCAGAAAAAAGGTGTGGCTTAGAGGAGCTGGAGTTGGCGTGTTTCAGATGTAAAGAGTTCGTGACAATGAAGGAGAGAAGCAGAACCTCTTCCACAGAAGTGGGAATATATCACCACTTAAAATTCTCCTTGACTTAGCTGGAGCAATACGGTTTAGCTCGCAGCATAACCCTCTGTTCAGCAGACTCCCACAGAAAGCCAGGGTGGATGCGAATTAGTCGGGACTTCAGGCGTTTTCCCCACGGGGCTGCAGAGAGCGAGCTGCGCGTCACGGAGATGGTGATGGTTCGCAAGACGGCACTTAACACCGAGGAAGACGCAGGATGCAGCTCCAAAGAGAAAAATGCCCGTTTTGCCAGAAGTTGTTCAGCATCACAAAGCGTAAACCCTAATAGAGTTTGTTGCTCCCCGCTGCATCATCTTCAGCGCTGTCCTCTGAGACAGACAATGAAAATACTGCCTTGTACCCCTTCCCTCTCCCTCCTAGCTTTCACAGATGTGTGATCTTTGCTTTTCATACACGTAAATGAATTCCACTTCCTGCACAGAAGACATTCTTTAACATTTTTCACAAAAGCCGGAGCTGTCAGCTTTTGTCATATATTAGCTGGAAACGCAAGAGAGCAGGCTGAAAAGAGGACTGGAGAACTTGTACAAACAGATGGCATTTTTCTTGCCTGTGCTTCTAAATTAAAACTCTGAGTATAAACCAGGAGTAAAAGTTGACATTTTCTCTCTAGAGAAAAACCTCTTTAAGGCATGTCATAGTAATAGCAGCAAGCGGTCCTGTGAAGGACTTGGGAGGTCTCGCATACCTGAGAAATTCAGTCTAGTAATAGCCATTATGTTTTCCTTCCCTTAAGATGCTTGAGCGCTTTGTATATTTTACTAGGGTTTGTTTGTTCTTAACTGAGACATGCAGTAATGTGATCCACCTGACAGAGGGCTGCAACATCTCTAGTTTGTGTTCTTGGGATTTTTTTTTTAATCCTTATAAGGCAAAGGAGTTTATTAGTTTATAATTCAATACATAAGTTCATCTTGGGCCACAACTTGCCCTTTCAGGCTCTAGCTAAGAGGTAGCTTTTTGCATAGACTATGGTTCATTACTCTGAAGTGATGGAGACATTTTGTATCCTGAAACATGTCGTTTTCTTAAATGTGCTGGATTTATGATAAAGTGCACAATCACTGTATTTTGTGTGGAATGGAAAATATTCTTAAACTATTTTAAAAGATTTTATTAAAATGTCATTATACTTTAATTTTTACTTAGCCTTTGGGAGAAAGCAAAACACTTCAAAATTCTCACTGATAACCTGTCAGTGAACTGAGCCCCTCCAGTGCGGTTGTGGGACCAGTTCGTAACCTTTCCTGTGGCTGCCTGGTAGCAAACTCTCTGTTGTGCCTTAAATGAGTTCACAGTTTCCCCTCCATCGTGAGGGTCTTCACCTGTGAATCCTCATTGCCCCTGCAGATCCTCATTCTCCTCTTACCTTTAAAAAAGGGATATGTTCTCAAATGGACATTATTCTTCATCTCTTACAAAATTTTATTATATTGATCATTCGAACCAACTTCATGGATCTGACTAGCCCAAATCCCTTCTGGTCTTTATCAACTTGCAGACAGTCTAAAACCCTTCTGTTCGTGTCTGGTTTGGTTAAAATAGTGTTGTTTTTCTGAGGAAAAGCAGTGTAGGTAAGAATGAAACTCCTAGGAATTTATTCCATGGAACCAATCAACTGCATTTGGGTTCCTGGCTTATGGCGTTAGACCGTGGAAAATCCTCTTCCCCTTGTGACTGTGGTGAGCTCCCCTCAACCTGAGATGCCGTAGCAGTAGCATCTTTAGGAACAGCAGACACAACTCTGGTCACTGTGGTCTCGTGGCAAATGTGCCTAGCTTTATATTTGGAAGTTCTCTCTGACTGTCGGTTTTGTTTGAATTTATCAGAACACCGTGGTCCTTCATCAGGAACAAACTCCGCCAGGCAGAGTCCAGCTCCGCAGCACCGACCACTGGGATCAGCACAGACCAACCCTTCCAGTGCAGACAGGTACAGAGCTTTTGCTTCTGGCAAAAGGAACTGATAACAGCTAGAAAAGCTTGACAAGAGGGATTGTTAATGCAAAGGCAACACCCATGTCCTTTTACCTCTGTGCAGGGGAGCTACAGAAGGTGAAGCTGGAAAAGAAGTTTCAAATAGTTACAGGCTTTCCTGGCCCGAGCATAAGCACTTGACACAATCCGATGCTGGTGTTGCTTCAGTTATTGGTAGCCGTCATTCCCAGGTACAGGTAACTGTCCAGAGGGTGCGGAGACGTGCAAAATGCTCGTTTGTCAAGACACCACAGTGGCATTGCCACGGGGTATTCAAAAGCAGAACAAAAAAACATTTCCCGTGGACGTATCCCTGTCAGATGCGGGTAGCAAAGTTGCATATAAAAATGCACTCAAGCGTTTCACAGAATGTTTTTGCTAATGTTTTAAATTTTATTATCTCAGTATAGTTGAATACACAGAAAATGCTTGCAGCGGGGCTACTGCAGACCCTTTGGCAGAGTTTCTTAAAGAAATTTCATGCATATCTAAAACTTAGAAGGAAAAATGTTTGTTTAGAAAAATGTATGTTTAGACTTAGAATAAAACCATTACACCTAGTCATACATGAGTTGTGATGAATTCAGTTTAAATCATGGATTGCATGTTTCTCAAAATAGAGAAATGTGTGATGCATTTTTCCAGAAAAACAAATGTTTAAATCTGCCTACAGGTCCTCATCTTTTTTTTCTCTGACTTCCCGCACAGAATCCTGGCTGTTTCCCAGTAGAGTTGGAAAGGGGCCCTCGAGGGTTTGGGTTCAGCCTTCGAGGAGGAAAGGAATACAACATGGGCTTATTCATCCTTCGACTTGCTGAAGATGGGCCAGCTGTCAAAGATGGGAGAGTACATGTGAGTTTGTCTTCTCTAATCAATTTGTTGGTCAAGTCGTCCATCTGCGCTTGAGTTACAGTAACGTGTACGTCCCAGGGTGTGAGCAGCAGCTACTTGGAATACTTTAGGAGCCCAGACAAGAAATTGCACGGTGGAGCAGAAAGCTGAAAGGAGAATCACTGTCCGAGTCAGGGAATTTGTAAGGAATGTTTGTGGGTACATTGTGCTCTTGCTGTTCTGTGCGGTGTTTGAAGATACAAGCCTACTTTTTTCGAAGATTATTATGCTAATTCTTTTGTTTATGTAAGGAATTCACTTTCAAATGTTGTAGTAAGAGCAAAATACATGGGTACAGTAGCAAACAATGGTACGTGAGAATCTGTGACTGCTGCCCAGAGCTGAATTTTCAGAGGCTGGAGCATGAAGCTGAGCCAGGTGCCCATGAGATGCCATCCCACGTGCAGTTCTGGCGCTTCACTGCACGTATGGCCACTGGCACAAGGCTCTGCCTCCATTTCTACTATAGTTTGTAGAATAGCGCTGACACAGGTACTTGCTGGGGCCACTGTGGGGCTTAATTGGATATGAAATTCTAAGTATTGTTAACTTCTATTATCCTAATTCTTTACAGTAATTAGCTTTTTTCCCCTCATGCTTGAGAGACTACATGATTGTAGTATTTAGTACTGTTGTGGTTTAACCCTGATCGGCAACCAAGCACCACACGGCCGCTCGCTCACCCTCCCCCTACCCCAGTGGAATGGGGGAGAGAACCGGGGCGGGGGGGGGGAACAAACCACCAAACCCTAAAACCTGTGGGTTGAGATAAAGGCAGTTTAATAGGACAGCAGAGAAAGAGAAAATAACAATAATAACAACAGAATGTACAAAACAAGTGATACAAGTGGAACACAGTGCAATTGCTCACCACCCGATGCCCAGCCTGCCCCCAAGCAGCAATCACCCCCTCCCTGGCCAACTCCCCCAGTTTCTATACTGAGCTTGCCATCAGGTGGGATGGAATAGCCCTGCTGGCTAATTGGGATCAGCTGTCCTGCCTGCATTCCCTCCCAGCTTCTTGTGCACCTGGCAGAGCATGGGAAGCTGAAAAGTGTAAACAACTGAAACCAGGACAAGTACTAAATTTTCTCTTGTATTGCTCCTTCAGGCGGTGTTACTCTGAGCTCCAGGGCTCTGCTTTTTGGGCAAGAGCAACCAAAAGGTTCCCAGCTGGCCGTACTGTGCTTTGCGTAGGTGACCTGTGCCAAGGCACGGGTTGGTGGGGGGACCGCGACAGCAAGGTACTGCTGAAAGCGCTCCAGCTCCCACACGTCGGCTTTCACTCCGGACTGCGGGTCCTCAGCATCCTTGCGCGAATCCCTCTCCCACCACTCGCCACCGAGCACCTTACCTGTGCAGGAGAAGTGTGTGTGCAGGGATGCGTCGGCTGCGATGATGGGTGGTCGCGTCCCGTGGGGAACGTGAGCCCTGCACAGGCTGTGGCTGGCGCTGGTGGCTGAGGAGGAGCAGGGCCATGAGCGCTGTGCCGTGTGTCCCCAGCAGCTCGGAGCACAGAGGGGCTGCGCTCGCTCAGCCTGAGGTTATTCACAATTTTCATGTCACTCAGTTTCTCCCTCCTCAGCTGGAAAAAGGTGTCGTTTCCTGGCTGTACTTTAAAACAGTGAAGAGGAATTTCTCACCCAGTTAATGGCAACTGAGCTTGACAGGAGCATGTCGTGCGGTGTGGACCGTCCTGTCCAATGAGTAACCAGCCAGTGACCTCCTTTGGCAGAGACGGTTTGTTTAACAAAGCCCAGACAGTCTCTTTAAACTGCTAATTTTATGCACTAGTGACATCCATTGGCTGATCCATGTGTTGCAAAGCCGGTTCCATGACCCTTTTTGCGGGGGTGCTATTCCAACCCCTTTCTGGCAGCCTGCAAAGGTCGTCTGAACTGTAATTACCTGTGCAATACCTCTGTAAGTTGCTAATTGGCCTCAGAGACCTTAATCCTGATGACTGCAAAGTGGTGATCTCTCCTACCTGGAATAAAAAAAATCCTTTCCTTGCGTAAAACCTGTTCCGCCATGATAGCATTCAGCTCTGCGTTACATGTAGAGAAGTCGCTGTGTTACTTGGTTAGCCTGACTTCAAACAGGTACGTGTGCCAGGTTTGATGTGGTTCCTCCATAAACCCCCTCCAGACGGTGATGCAGAATGAAAATACATTCAAGCACACGGCTCTATCCGTCTCATCACTTGTAAATAAATGGAAGATGTGTTTAAGGAACCCCAGATCTTTTACTGAGCTGCCTGAGCAGAAGACTTACATGAAGAGCTCTGAACTGCCAGAGCGTTGCGCTGTGTGGTGTTGATCAGCAGCCATGGAATGGTGTTGCTATTGCTGAGTGGATTTTAGCATAAGAGGAAAAATAGAAGCATCTGCCTTTTTTTTTTTTCTTTCTTTCTTTCTAAATTAAAAATCAGTTTACAGTGTCAGAGATTCACAAAGACTAACCTGGTTGCTATTTTCTCATCAGGTTGGTGACCAAATTGTTGAAATTAATGGAGAACCGACCCAAGGAATCACTCACACACGAGCCATTGAGCTGATTCAGGCTGGAGGGAATAAAGTGTTGCTGCTGCTGAGACCAGGGACTGGCTTGATACCAGATCACAGTACGTCATCTCAAGTGCTGTTTCATTTTCAGGGTCCAAAGCAGTGGAGTACAGTCTGATCAGGAGATTTTTATGCTTGTTCACTGAAATAGTTAGCAATTCCCTTTGACAGCTGTGCAGGTGTTCATATTTGTTTTAAAATATAAGGAATATTTTTTGGTAAAATGAATGCATGACAAGTACCTAGGTATATTACACAGTGTGAAATTACTGCATTAATAAGTTTCTCAGCTCTGTCCAAGCTAAGCAAGTTTTCCTATACAAATGTGATAATTAAAACTGATTGCCTTTTAATTTAAATTAAAATTCTCTGTGATAGAGTACTTAGTTCAAAATGCCTGTATTGTTAAGAATATTATTTCCAAACAGATTTACTTCACTGTTTTTAGCCTTCTAATTTATGAAACGCTTTGTTTTTCAAAGCCAAAACTTCAGAAAGCAAGGGGAGAGACAGCTTTGCTCTCAAAATGGATTCTGTTTGTTTAAAGTGGTGACGTCTGCATCCATAACAGGAAAGCACAACTTTGTAGGCAAAAGTTAAAAAAAAAAAAGGAAGGAGAGAAAAGCAAATCCTTGCTCCGAGTTTAGCTACAGAGAACAGAACTGATGGTTTTGAATCTGACTTAGGAAATGCTTCAAAACTACGAATCAAAAAGACTTGTGTCCGTGGCAGTATTTTAAAGCAAAGAACGCCACCTCTCCGAGTGCATTTTTTAATCTTTTAACCCTTGATGCTAACACGAAGTTTCTGATGGTAAACTTCTTAAATGGTAAGGTCACTTTTTCTGATGAAGAGCTTTTCCATAATAGTGACCAACCGTGAGTTTATCCTCTGAAAATTTTAACACACACAGTTTGAACTACCAAATAGTTTGTTGCGTTCAGTCATTTACACGCAGCAGCTGGCATCCACTCAAGGGATAAAACCTGCTCAGAACTTTCTTCATTTCTTTCCGCCAGAGAGCTAGAAGATGGCTCTTAATATCTTGCTGTTCCAGCCCACACAGCGCAGTAAAAGCAGTGAATTAGTGCGTGGCGTGGAAACAGCCCGCCTGTGAACTGCAAGGTCTGTTCTGTGCCATCTTACTGGATTCCTAGCTGGCTGGGTTTGTCTCTCACACTGAATTACCTTCTCATTAAGGGTGAAAGTTAAATATATTCCTCCTTGTGTTCTAAAGAGCTTCTGTTGAGGTCCTCTAAAATCAGCACTTCAAGCTAGAAGAGAGGGAGGCAGTGTCAGGACACCTCTGGCTCTCTCCTTACTAACAGCTATTTAAGCCCGGTATAATTTCAGCAGCGATAAATGGTGTTTATCCTGCACCACGAGGGCAGCGCAGTAGTTATCTGGAATCGCTCCTGACCCTCTTGTTCACAGAAACCTCCTGAGTCTGAGGTAGAAACACAGAATCATAGAAAGTCTGAGGGAACCTCTGGAGACCATCTGGTGCAACCCTCTGCCAGCAGTGAGACTGGGTTAGGCACCTTAGTTTAGATCAGCAGCTGTGGAGAAGGGCAGGGGTTTGTTGCCTCTTGTCTTGCTGTTGATCATACATTTCTGATTGAAATCTTGCTTGCTGTACCCTGTGATTTTGGTATGTAGTTCTGGGCTTTTTCTCTTCCTCCTTCAGGTTTGGCTCCTTCCAGCCTGTGTCCCTACGTGAAACCTGAGCAACATTAAGGGCTTTCAGTGCTTTTCTTGGTTTTTCCTTAAAGACTTGGTAAATCTGCATGTCTTGTGTTTCATCTCTTCCTATATTAAAGTGCAAAGCTATGAATAACCTCAACTTTCCACTGTTCTCAGTTTTCTTTTAGCATAACAGTTCATTTGTTTTTTCTTATATTAAACAATGTAGGTCAGGGACCTTCTGTTTTGCAATTTTGCTATGTAGGCTCTAAAGTTGTGCTGATCCAAGACCATGTCAGTCCTGTAGAGATCGTGCCAGCATTCTAAGCACAAGCTTTTTCCCAAATCACTTCCGTATGGTTGTTGTAAGTTGTAGAACAATGCAGTATAGAAAACTGACTAAATAAGACTTTGAGAGTATGCTACTGTGTAATATTTTTTTAATTGAAGATTTCATATAACATCCTGGAACCTCAGTAGTATGCACGTTTCTAAAATATTTAGTGGGTTTTGGTTTGGGGTTTTTTGGTTTTTTTTTTTTTTGTTGTTGGTGGTTTTTTTACCTGTAGCCATTTAGTCAAATCTCTCACTGTTCACTTCCAGGTGATTGGGATAGTTATAATCCATCTTCGTCAAATGTAATATATGAAGAACAGTCACCATTATCTTCATCTTCACATTCTGCTTCCCCATCTGAAGTGTGTTATTTCCCAGTACCAGGAGAAGCTTTAACGAGATTTCAGCTGTCTGAGAAACTGGAACAAGCAAAGAACACTGTGCCTGAAAAGAAAAGCACTTTAACTGAAAACCAGTTTGAGATGAAGCCTCTGTCTTCTCCCCAGAGAATGAAGAACAGATGGGAATGTCCCTCCAGCCCTGGGTTTGAAATCACAAAAGGTAGTTTGGCATTAGGGACCAGAAGAGACAGATCTGCAAGTCCAGAAAAGTTAGTGGCTGCTGAGGGACACTCTCACACAGGATTCCACAGCCCCACAAAAGGGGATCTTGAAAAAAACTACGGCCATCTCTCACATAAATCTGACAGTTCCAGAAAGAGTGAGAGTAAACCCACAGAAATAAGGATGAACAATAGTAACAAACAAGAGTATTCCAGTGGAAATCGGGGAAGGTCTGCCAGTCCCCAAAAGCATCTCGGTAAGCAAGGAAACGTAGAAACGATAGGCAGGTTACAAGAATATCAAGATAGAACGACTGGTGGTGATAAGACGATTGTTGAGCAGTTGAAAGGCAGAAATGGTAAAACAGGAGTCACCAGGAAAGACACAAAGCAGAAAACTTCTGGAAGGATGGAAGGGTGGTCTCCAGAGCGACAGCGTGCAGCGTTCGACGAGAATAATCTTCCATTCAGTGACTCCGGGAGAACCGCGTCTGAAGACGACAAAATAAAGAAGTCAAGCTCTGGAGAGCCAAGTTCCAGCAGATTCAAAACTTCCAGCCTTTCCAATATTCCACTGCTTTCCACAGAGAAACAAAGAAGGCCAGAAACACAGGAGACTGTTACGCTGAACAGACAACACAGAGAGAGACGCGCGGAGCTGCCCGATGAAACCAAAGATGATGGAGTTTCCAAATCTGAGAGTAGTTCTCCAGTCAAGAAAACACCGATAACTCCTGGGCCTTGGAGGGTACCGAGCGCATGTAAAGTCACCCAAACAGCAGGTGTGGCTGAAAAACGGGTTTGACTGACGCTTTTTTTTTTTTTTTAGAACATGTTTTAATCAAGTTTCTAATAATGGTCATTTAAAAGCATTGTTTCTTTTCACGAAGTTGTCATTTTTTTTCAGAAACTGGTTAGAGGGTAGGAAGTATTTGATTCGTTCTTAAATTATCTAAGCTGCATGAAGGACCTTTTGGATTGCTTAAATGAAACTCCTCCGTAAGCTGCTGTCCCCTTGTCCTTTTGAAGGCGGTGTTCTGCTGCTCTCAACGTTGCACTGCTACGGCTTTCTCAGATAGTATTGTGAGTTTCTGAACAAAATTATTTAATGCCTATATTGCCAATGTGATCATGACTCACTTCTTGTTCTTGTGCCAAGTTATCTACTGTATCCAGTCAATCTAATCCTTCTCATGCGTATTCCAGTCACAGGAAAGGCAAGGTTTTGTTTGAAATGGGTATTTTCGCAAGAGCATGTTGCATGTTTACGTAAGGAAATACACGTGTTCTTACTGGTCCGGTAAGCAGATGGGTGAGTTGGTTCAATTCTAGGGCAGCAAACGAGCCACTGATGCTGTTCAATTGATGTTTTTTCTTAAATTTTTGATACCTACCAGAAAATCATGTAGATAAAAATTGGATTTGACATAATTGACGTTTTGTAATTTTGCTTTTTACGAACACAGCAAAACTGCTCTATTTTCTTGATTCATGAGGATGCTTATAACAACTTGGCAAACATCTGCCTGAAAAGAGAAAATCCTGGGTTCTGTAAAGTAGCGCAATTCCCTTGGTTTCCCTTGTGGCAGTCCCCTCCTTAGCATTCTCCGTAAACATAAGCAATGAGCGCGCATTTATTTTCAGCCTCATTGTGGTGCTGTGTACTGAACTCCCGTCATTAATTATTTAATGCTAGTTAGGAATCGGACTTTTTCCCTCTGTAGAGGTAACAGCTGACCTGTAGGACAGAACCAACTGCCAGAGTAGCTTCGTAAATGAAGTTCTTGCCTGTGTGTATTAGAAGTCTCCCGTATGTTACTTTGAATGCGTGATCTGTTCCGAGTGCTAGACAGGATGATGTACAGGGTACATGAGACTTAATATCTATCGTTCGGGCTATAATACGTATTTTAAAAAGAGGAAGGGTGCCACCAGAATCTACTGACGCATCAGCCCTACGGCTGTAAGAACAGCAGACTGCTTAAACTGAAGGGGTTTATTTTCTTCATAGTTTTAGCAATGAGTTCCTGGCACGTTAGGTTTTTAATGACTGCAAAAAAGTGGTGCGGGGAGCCCACTGGTCCAGTGTGCAGAAGGAGAAAGAAGTGTAAAAGGTCAAGCTTTACTTAACTTGTGTTAAAATTCGAACTAATACGACTTGCTGTTTGAAAATGAATGAGCGAATGTCTCGTTTTGGCTTTGAAACCATTGCTACTTTTAAAGTTTGATGAAGCACAGTGGATCAGTTCCGAGGTGAATTCTTTGGAAGTACAGGTGTCTACTCAAACAGCTTTTTAAACAAAGACTTTGAAAACTAAACAGGCTTTAAAGCAGACCTGAACTGTGCTCTGCTGCTCGACATTGGATGGTCCGTTGAGATTTGCTGTGTAGCATAATACGTACAAATGCTCCACGTTGTGGAGTATGACTGTGAAAATATTTAATACTTTGAAGTAGCCTATGTAGATATTAACCATGTATTCTTAACAAGAGATTCTGTTTTACGTTGAGTTGTATGCACTTGCCCTAACCACCGAGTACAGTAACAAATTCAGATGTTTAATACAGAGATGAATTAGCACCACCGACGTCATTTCCCTGTCATCAACTACCCCTATATTTTTTCTATATGTTAATGTGACCTGATTCAGTGTCTTACCTGCGTGTGATTCCCCCTTCCATAGAACTTGTATCTGTACTTACTGTACCAGATGACTTAGCAACGTGGCCTTGGAATGCTAAGCAATGTATGGATGTAACTGGGTGTAAATGTTTATATATTGTACAGCACCTTTATACATACTTCTGAGGTTCCGACTAGAGAGAGACCTGTAAATCGCTCATTATTTTTTATATAGATATTAAAAAGAAACTCCAGTTCATGGCCTGTTGGTTCTGCACTGTATAAAATAGATTCTTTGTTGACTTTCAGTGGTGTGATACTTCAAGCGGCTAAATCTGTGACCCGGGTTTTACCCACAAACATAATACTCTTCTGGAAAACAAAGGCAATTTATTGTTGGACGTTTCCTCGACTCCCTGTTCAAATAGCAAATGTTCAACAAAGGTATTAGAAAAAGCATCAAGTCACATAGAAACAGTTGTTAATGATGAAATACTTGTACTGTAGGTTTATTTGTACATTTTGATATATAAAATTGTCTCCTTTTACATCTTACAACTTTTCCATGTACAGAAAATAGCTGTAAACAATTTACTACCAAAAATTCTTACGCCATCCTACCCCTTATGTGAAAGAATGAAGCTATGAAAAGTTCCTCAGTTTTTGCTTTTTTTTTCCTTACTAATGCAACAGAAGACAGCAGAGGCAGTTGAGGCAGATGCAAGTTTAACAGATGTCTTAGAAACAAACTGTTTTACTCCTGTGCCCTTCCTAAGCATTCGTCCCCTTTTGGGTGAGGAGGTCTTTGCCACTTCTCGTCCGCTGCACGCGCTCTCACAACAGGTTCCTTCCTCAGGCATTCCAGTGCCAGGCAAAGCTGGCTCTCCGAACCAGCCACGCCAGGATGCCCTTGGTACGGAGCCCGGGCTAAGCGTGACGGAGCCGTTACAGGGAGCGAAATTCTCTAGGTGATAAATGCTTCACTTGTCGTTTGTGTTGCAAGGTTCTTCTCCTGTAAGTAATGTTTTCAGAAAACGATCGTTTATTTGCAAAGACCCAACCTAAGCCGACCAGCAGGAATCTGTTACGTTGCTCAGCTGTCAGCGTGGAGGCAGAATTCATCTTGCGCAGACCGCGTTTCAGTGCGTCCTGCAGTAGTGCGGGACAGAGGCAGAGCCTCAAGCACGCTGAGCTTGTAAGGAGAGAAATGCTCTTCAGCGCGTTCCGGTAACGCATCGAAGTGGTACCAGTCTGAGCAGAGCTCTGAAGAAGGACACGTAAATTGAAAAACTGCAGCGAAGCTCCAGAGCTCTCTGAAAAGGCCGGTGCTGACTGCGACAGGCGGCCTGACTTCACCCGTCGTGTGCCCAGGATTCAGATTTTACAGAAACAAGGCACCTGCGGCGATCGTCGGCGTCCCTCCAGCGGGAGCTCTCGCGTGGCTCCTGGTGTTCGATGCCCTGCGCCGTGGGTCCTGCCGTTTCCAAGGCCAGCTACCATTAATTCCTTGTTGCTGCGTGCCCGTGCCGTGGGATGCCTTTGCTAATTAGACCGGTTTATTCCGCATGTTACAGAGCAGGAAAGCAGAGGGAGAACTTCTGACACGTACACTGAAAATCTGTTACAAAACCGTAATTACAGATTTCCGTAGTTTCAGAGCACCTCTGCTTTTTGCCTGATCTATTGGTTATCTTCTCGGCTTTGTCTTCCTGGTGGAGAGGGCTGAGTGCTGCCAGTTCACGGTTTAATTTTCCATAACTGAAAAGAGAGAGGGAGAGTGAGTATTGGTCTGAAAGCTGTAGGTCTGAATGCTTTTCATCTGCAGGTAAAACTCGGTCTCCTTTGTCCGTCCTGCATTGAGCGCTCTGCTCAGCGAGCTCCGATATAAAAGCGTGAGCCACAGGAGGACTGTGTCTTCCTTCTAGAGGGAAAGAACCCAGGCCTCTGCCTCATGGCTTTCGGCGGGCACTGAAGACCTGAACGGGGCTGAAATTCCAGTCAGCCCTGTCCTCCCGCCCCCGACTGGCTCAGGGAGGCAGCGGTTCCTTCAGCGTGGTCTGTTCAAGGGACCCAGTTCAAGGCCACGACCTTCCTGCTCGGGTGGGAGGAATCTGGCAAGGGTAAAAAGCGACCCCTACGAGACGTTTCCCCTTCGTGTGTAGGGGAGTTCCACTTACTCTGATATTGAATCCTAGAAGATCACTTATAACACCTGAGACGGCAGAGAGTATTACAACACGTGTTATGTTGTAGATTAATGGATTCATGGTCAGTCCATACAGCCTAAAAGGAGTATCTAATTCCTGCAGTGAAAGGGAAAAAAAAAAACCAGAGGAGTCCATTAGTGTCCGTCCGTACCATAAGGAATTAATCTTCTGACTTTTAGCTGAATACTGGCACTCTGGCAGGCTTTGCTGACCATGCAGTGCCTCTGTATCCTTACTTAAATAAACGTACAGAAACTCCCACTCTGTATTTCAGGTCTCCCAGCTCAAAGATGTTTTCTAACAGCCATGCTGAATCCGAAAAGCCTCCTTTGTACCACCACCAGCTGCCTAACAAGAGCTTGACGCAACAGGGGGCAGAATTTGTCTCAACTAATTTATGTGGCTCTCAGACTACGCGCTCTCTTTTCCAAAGATCTACTCTGCTACTGTCAGCAGGCCTCAGCACCAAAGCTCTGAAGGAAAATACAATAAACAGTAAGGAGACATGCTGTGTTCATACTAGCCTCTCCTCTCACTTACCTGAATCGGAGTAAGCCGCCACTAATCAAAGGTCTGTAGCACTAATTAACCGCATGGGTCTTGTATTGCTTAATCTTGCGCCACGGCTATAGGAGCGCAGAAAAATCTCCCTTTGCGGGACCTGACTTACCTAGTCAGGAGAAATGGAAAGAGCAAAGCCACGCTGCCGTTGTCATCCGTCATCGCGCCCGCAACATTTAGCACCTGGATGTTTTTAGGGAGAGTGGCTTACCTTCAGTAGCTTGGTAGATAGTTTCAAAACATTGTTCACTAGAGACAGCTGTTCTTTCTTGTTTGGCTTCTTCTCCATCTTCAGGTATAGGTTGATCTGTGACAGAGACGTTACAGACCAGATGTTCATATTCCAGCACCAGCCCCCAACTAATTTCTAACTGAGAGAAATCGGAGCCCTTTCTTGCAGTCTGCTGTCACTCCTAGAGGAGGGGATTCGTCCGCAGACAAGAATTTAGCAGTGATGGCATCGTTCTTTTTCTGACTGACATGGCTAACGCATGTTAACCCAAAGACAAAAATCATCTAAAATTTTAGAATTTGAGTCTGTCCAAATGTTTAACAGCTTGTCCCTCCCCAGCTGTACAGGTTTTTATTGCCTTCTGTCCACCACAAATGTTGATTTCTAAATTTTAAAATTTGATTCCAGGATTTTTTTAGGCTGGTTTGAAATGCAATTATTACATCCAAACGCACCACAGAGGTGAAGCAAGAATAAGCCAAATGGAGATACCTGCTCGGTGAGCAAGATTGAAATACTACTGTATTTCTTGTTGGTTTCAGAGCCCAGAGATGCCAGACGTAGTAAAAAGAGAAGTAGTGCTGCCTCCCAGATTAGGAACTCCCAGTTGTAAGCTGCATTCAGAAATGTTTTGTGACCCTTAAGAACCTGTATTGAGGGGAGAAAGAAAAAAAGGCGCCCGTGTCAGTAACCTGCGTGTTCTTCGGGGAAGCGCAGAAGCATTGCGCTCGCTCCTCTTCTGGCGGACGTCCACGCTCTGTAGCTACTGACAATTTTCCCCTTGAAGTGTAATTGGGTCACGTAACTAGGTTAAAGTAAAAGGTCTTGTTTCTAACCTGGCTTTAGCTTGGAATTGGATTTTTTTCTTTCTGCTTAGAAAAGGACGCTTGTTCTTTCTCTTTCCAATGAACTGGCAATGAAATGCCTTGCCTTTCGTGCGTGCTTGTCCCGCAGGCAGCCTTAGACCACCAGAGCCATGCTAAGCTGCTTCTGCCTTTCCCAGTATGTACTCATCGGCCTGGGATTGTCATTGCTCCCTCCAGAAACCTATGGCTTAGAAAAGCTATCGGAGCAGTGAGAGCATCATCGATCATGATCGCTGATCTTAACTGCTACTGCAACTGCATCTTCATGGTATCAAGAACTTGCCTAAGCACTGTAATGAATCTCTTGCCAAAACCAAAGAAACCAAGAGAACGGCTCCAGCATTAACACTGCTTACTGAACAGAAGGTTTAGTGAAGGATTAAAAGGTGTAAGTAACAGTTATTGACCTGCTTTTCAACAACACGGGCCAAGAGGGTGCTGCAGTCAGCCCTCTTAAATAAAATCTCCTGTGAACACCTGAGGTCCTTAGGCAGAGTCCTTTCCTTTGTGCACGAAAGCCTATGTCCTGAAATTTTCCCAATTATTATAAAACCCCACTTTTCCTCTGCAAACATAGAGAATGTCTGTCTGTTACCAACTAAACATTACAAAGCTATTACTTTAGAGACAAACAGCTACAGTTCCAGCACTGTGTTGGCTGGCAAAGGAAAAGCCTGCAGTAGTTTGGGGTTTTTTCCCCCACTACTTCTTTTAAAAAAAAAATTAAAAAAAATAAAGTCTCACCTGGGCACAGCATATAAAAGCAATTGAAAGAGCCAGTAAAAAGACCGACGATACGACAACATCCACAGATCGCTGGGGGCCTCGCCTCTGCAGAAACAAAGACGCCGGGTCAGGTCTGAGGTTTGGGTGCGGAGCTGTGAAGTCGGGGCTCGCCGCCAGCAGCTGAAAGGGTTCAGCGATTCACGCGGTGCTGGCCAGAGTGCCAGACAGCAATGGGGTAAAGTACTCCTACGTAGGGACTTGGTTACACCCTCTGCAGCAGTCAAATGCGCCCACCTCGGATCAGAACTCACCTTTAGATAGGAACGAAGAGATAACCAGATCTTAATGTTTTCTACCTTCTTAAGTCTGAAGTGAGGAATTTCGTATTTCCTGGCTTTCCGAGCAGATGTAATGTGACTAAAAAGCTTGGCGAACAGAAACCTCTGCAAATTAAAAACAAAAACATACACAGGCACACAGAAATCGGTCTGAAACAAAAAAACCAGATTGCTTGGGATTGCTTAGCGGTAACTGGCAGAAAAGGTGGGCTGTGTGGCACACCGGGACGGCGGTGCACGGCCGCTCGGGTAAGTAACAGCAGCCATCTTGTGCGTGGCAGAGGCAGAACTGCTGTTGCCACGCAAGGTTCGCTAAAACGGTAAACGGCACCAGCCTCCCGACCACGCGGCACCGACGGCCGCTTTGGCAAAGCGACTGCCCGTAGTCGCGAGGGAGCTGAATGTGATGCAGCCAACTCCCTAACGCTCCCTCTTGGAAACGGCCAACTGGACAACTTCTGCTTCACAAACGCTCCGTGCTGAGGCGTTCGCTTCCACGCAGAGTGCCGTTTCAAGCCGTTAAAAGGTGGTTTTTCCCTTGGGGGCAGGAGGCCTATCGAGAGGTTTAAATTCATGACCGATGAGCAGGAGTCTCACCAGACTCCCCTACCTAAAGTTCTTGCGCACCTTACCAGCTTTGACGCTTCGGCTTGCCGAGACGTGCTCGCCTGGCCAGTGTCTTCAGGGACAGGCAGCGTGGTTTTGGTAGAACGCCTGCCCCAGGGGCGATGAAAGGCAACAGTACATTTAAACCTACCTGTTTGTATGTTCTCTCAGCAACACACATCATGAAGAAAAACATCCAAGTTAAGCAAAGTCTTTCAAGGAAGTTGATCGCAGACAAAACAATGACAGGGGTGCTAGCAGGTGCGCCACAAAAGATGTGCAAAAGCTCCTTTAGAGAAATGGAGCACAGCTGCTCCAGGTTATCTGTGCGGAAGAGTCTGTAGAGGAATGGTAGGAATGCTAGTCCAATGGTGATGATGTTTCCCAGCATTTGATAACCCACTCCTTGCTGGTAGGCATTAACCTGGCAAGCAGGAGCAAAACCAGGATGATTACCTGGGGTTTTGCACCAAGGAAAAGGCATGCTGTTGTGGCAGCATTCATTCAATCACGCGTTCAGTTCCCCTTCCCTTCAAAGGACGTAGCCTAAAATAATTCCACCCGTTTCACACCGAAGCCAACAACAATCAGTCAATAAATAACAACACCACCACTTTCAGCACGCTGCAGAGGCACAGCCAGCAATAATCGGCACTCACGAGGCTTCAACATGGCCTCCGACATTTTGGTTTATGCAATTTTTAAGAAAACATTTGGGACAAGTGCATTTGGAGTTGAGGAGGGCCCAGTTTTACACTGCACTTACTTCATATCTGCACGTATAGGTACTTGCAGGTTTTTCGGTTGTTTTTTAAAGCGTGAGGGAGAGAGGCTGCAATGCCTTACAGCCCTCTTACCCTGCTCATGATGATCCCACTGATCTCCAGCACAGACATGTCCACCTTCTTGCAGTCATTCCCTTCCCAGATCAGTGCGCTCACTTTTGCAGATGCTGGACTTGTATTCTGCAGCCAAAACAAATGGTTCTACAAAAGAGAAAAGAATGCAAATGGCATATAATCCGGTTCTGTCCCGCTATTAAATAATGCTTTTTCCTAGAAGGTATTTAGATTGAGAGGGGGATTCCAAACAAGTCTTTGGGTGAAATACTTTGTTCTGGGATTAGCAGTGGTCCAGATAATGCCGGGGGGGGGGAGGAGGGAGCTGATCGCCGACACGACCGAGATCATTCCAGACTTCCGTGTCATTAGCACGGTTGAGAGAATGGGCTCATCCAGCCTTGGGTCGCTCACATTATACCGACAGCGTTCAGATGTGGTTTTCATATTTGGGCAAACAAAGGGGGGGAAGGGGGGTGAGGGGTGGAACCTTTCACAGCATTCTCAGCTACTGGATACAAGTGAACAAACCTGCTGGAAAACATCCTCCTTCAAATCCCGCCTGGTACCTCTCACGGTCACTTCCTCGCTGTCGCTGGTGCAGGACGAGCGGCACTCCGGCCCGTGAAGCAGATCATCCCAAAGCATATCTTCTGTCTCGGAGTCGTGGCGAGTACTTTCCGAGTCTCTCCGGGTCACGCTACAGCTCCGGGACCCCGCGCTAATGCAGGACCTCGAGTCCTTTGAAGATGAGCAGAACTTGGAGGCGCAGCCCCACGCCCAATTTGCGGAACCACCTCCTCCTCCTCCGCCCCAGCGAAGGGCTGCCTTGCCTTCCCCGGGCACTCGAGGGCTGCCCCTCACACCCACCCCATGCAAACTGCTCCAGACGGAGCAACCAGCATTTCTGCACCGGAACTCACACAGCTAGCACCAGTTCCCCACCTCTATTCCCAACTTTACGAAATAAAAGTTGCCTTATTCACTCTGATGCGAAAGTTTTCTGGCTTTTCTACAATCTTTCTTAAGATTTCATTTGTATTTTGTATTTATTTATAGATTTTTCTATTTCTAACTTGATAGTCATATATTTTATTTCTATTTCATTTTCAGGTGGGGGGGTGACGGGGGAACATAAAGTAATGAAGTGAAGGAGTATATATCACAGAGTGGATTTATTTCTTCATTTTAAAACCAAAATTTCCCAGCACAAAAGCTACAGCGCAGCCTCCCAAACCACAAGAGCAATTGCAGCGATTCAACACAAGCTGTTAGAGGTAGCTGGGACCGATACAGGCTGCCAATAGTGATTTTTTTTTTTGGTTGGTTGGTTTGGTTTTGTTAAGCAAAGTAGTGTACCCACAGTTGTGAACAAAGTTTACAAAGCTGCAAGCAAGCAGGGAGGGCGGGCACAGCTCGCCCCTGAAGATGCTGACGCGCTTCGTTTAATCATGGGCTGTTCTAATGGGGAGGATGTCCCTGCCCTGGCCAGGCTCAGCACAGCTCTGTCGCTGGAGTTTATGACCGTACCTGACTATATAATGTGGATTCTAGTTCAGATTCCACGACACTATCAGAGTCTCTGGCACCTCTAAGGGCTTGCTTGACCTGCCAAAACCAAAGGAAAACCAGCTCATTATCCATAGCAAAGAAATGTGTGGAAAATGGCCTAAATTCCACGTGAGTACCTGTGAGACAGCCTGGTTCAAAGAAGCAAGAGGCCTCTTTTTCTTCTCTTCATAGCTATTGTCATTGGAAGCGCCTTCTACGTTCTGGTGTAACAAGATCCTTTGAGCCACGGCTTCAGCATCCTCCTCACTTGAAAGCTCATCAGAAACGCCACCTCTGTTGGTGCAGCCATCCTAGAAATACAGCAGTCAAAATAAGACTACGGCACCGAAAAAGGACCAGCCTGAACTGCGCCAGACCGAAGGTCCAAAGCCAGCGCTGCTACTGCACCGGCGTACACCGTAGTCTCCAATGACCTGCAAAAGCCAGCAGAAGGCGATCTCCACAGAACATGCAGAAACAGAACCCAACTCGGCATCAGAGACATCACAAATTTTAACTCCCTACCCCTGCCCTTGCCTTGCCACAGAGGAAATGAGAGGGAATCTTGGGTGGGGTAGAGCTGGATCTGGGGCAAGGGCGGGAAGAGGAGGCAGCAGCTCTTGGCTATGTCTTGCCAGCAACCTTAAGCCCAGGAGAACAGATGTATCCACAAGCTGCTGGCTAGCAGACCCGAAATCACGAGATGTGTCCCCCTACACCTAGCTCTGCTCCTCTCCCAATGCCTAGAAATAGAGGAGTTGGGCTGGCACAGTGCGACGGTGTTCCGCACAAGTTCTAATCTAAGTTCTTCATGTGGGAATTAACATCTTACCAACCCAGACGAGCCTCCAAATTAACTCCACAAAGCTTTATGTTTTAGATTTCAATGGAGGTCATGATGCTTTAACTCTTGTCTTTCTCTCTCCCCAAGGGATGTTTCAGTCTTCATTTTCCTGCCTCCCCTCAAGACGACATTGTGGGGAACTGTTTGCAAGGCAAATTATTTTCCAGAACTGCTTTTGAAAAGTGCTCATTTACTTATTTTTAATCATTATCAGCAGTCCTCCTTCACCGAACATCTTGTGATCAGAAGTCTCTACAACCATGCAAGCACCTTGGTAAAACAGACATCTTCCAGGATTGTCCGTGTTTGACACACTTGACTATTGCAACAGAGGAAAAGATGCTGGCAGTAAAGTGTTAGCACCACGTCAGCCGTTCAGCTGAGACGCACTAAAGGGTGTTCAGGTTTCCTACATGCAAGCAAAGATTAGTAGAAGAAGGGTGTATCTTGTATTAGATCAAACCACACAGCTAACTATCAACAAACTGTTGGGCACAGACAGAATACACTGAAATTTCTGACTTCAGATGGATCTTTCCTGCCAGTACCTGATGGCTCTTTTCCCCGTCGGAAAGTTTTTTTTTCTCTTTGCAGTGCAACAGCCTGTATTCAGATCTGGCATGTCTGTGCTTAATGCCGTTGTTCACAGCAGTCACACCATTTTCTGTCTCGGTCCCTTTCTCAGCTACCAACTTTACTCTTCTGCTCCTGTGAGAGAAAATACAATTAAATGCTTTTGTGTCAGAGAAAAACTCCTTAAGGAAAACATCATGGTCTCTTTCACTCGCCACACAGGTACGACATTAAGCAATATGGCTAACGGAACATATAGTTCTCTTCTGCTGACAGGCTCTTTGTGTCCCGATTCTGTTGAAGAGCTTAGATCGGCTTCACTCTCACTGGACCGCTCTTTTGTAACTCTAATAGTATCTTAAAACTTCTAAAGCAAGAGGGAAATTTTTTCTTATTATTTGAAAAAAAATAAATCAGAGCAATTCAGAGACAAGAAGCCCTCATCGAGAGACAGGACGTGTCTGTTGAAAACTCATCGAGAAACTCACCTGAGAAAACAGCAAAAGACAACGAAATATTATCCCAAACAATTTATCCTCCTTTTCCTCAAGATACTTTTAGAAAAAGAAAGGTGGTACAGTGAGATGACTATTCAAGCAACTTAAACTACCAGGCACAATTGCTTCAGAAATCAGGTAAAACAGTAACAGCATTTGAGCATACACGTTCAAGAAAGGTCACTTCTCTGATAAATACAAATAAGCTGCGCCTCTTTCTGCAACTCATCTAAGGCTCAGTTTTAGCTATAGTGCGAGGCATGGTATGATCTCCTAACAAGGACAAACCAAAAATTCGCGAGGAATCAGCCTCCTACAATACCAAGAGCGCTTTTCGTTCGAAAGAAACTAGCTGGCAGGCTCTGGGGATGCCAGTGAGAGTACACATTCTGTCTTCATCTTCCAGACATCAAACTGTTCACAGTGTCATCAGCAATACACCAAACCCAGGGAAGATCACATACCTCCTCCGGAAAAGCATACTCAATAAGTTGTTAAGAATGGACGCAGATTCAGACTGCTCTTCTTTACTGCTTTTGTCAGGAGAAGACCAACTGTTTCCATCGACACCCACAGATTTGCGTAACTTCCTGATTTTTAAAAAGAGGAGAATTAAATTTGCATAGCAAGCTACTTTTACGTCTTTCTTAAAAGATCTGAATCAGACTGGAAAAGCCTTTTGGATGCTATTTTTCTCAAGTCCGGCAGACAGAATGCTTGTTCCCAAATAAAATTTATTTTCTTTTTATTTGGATTAACACGCATATACCCACAGGACATCAGGATATCAGTAGGAAAGGATGCAACAGACAAAATCTGGACAAAATCTTTACTGTAGAAATCTAATGGAGGCAAAACTCCATCCACATCCATCGTCCTGTGTTCAGGTATATTGCATCAGTGTTTAAATATCTAGTAGATGAACCATAACATCTCCCACATGCACAAACAAATCGCCAGCAATGAATCCACCACAGTCATCTCTGTCATCATTTGCCTGTTCTCAAGGCACAGCAGCAACTCTCTGCAGTTCATGCCAGAGCAGGACACCAGACTGGTCTGCAAAACCTTGAAGATGCCTTTCTGGGCAGAATGCCCTCCTCTGGCCACAAAAAGAAACTGTATTAAAAGCTATGTTAGAAAAAGGCCCAGCTGATGAGGAGACCAGACCCATCACAGCCTGGTAAACTGGCAGCGTTCGTCTCGGTTCTGAGAAGAGTGCAAGCAAGACGGAAAATACTCATTTTCACATTTATGGTTAAATAACGTATTTACGTAAAAATAGAAGAGAAGATATTTACTCATTAACTTCTGCCATCAGCAATCCATCATACGCTTTGATGCCAACAAATAGAATCATAGAATCATAGCACTATTAAGGTTGGAAAAGCCCTCTGAGGTCATCCAGTCCAATCATCAACCCAACACCACCATGCCTACTAAACCATGTCCAGGAGTGCCACATCCACACGTTTTCTGAATGCCTCCAGGGATGGGGACTCCACCACCTCCCTGGGCAGCCGGTTCCAATGCCTCACCACTCTTTCAGGAAAGAAATTGTTCCTAATATCCAACCTAAACCTCCCCTGGCGCAACTTGAGGCCATTACCCCTCCTCCTATCGCTGGTTACTTGGGCAAAGAGACCAACACCCCCTCACTGCACCCTCCTGTCAGGGGTTGCAGAGAGCGATCAGGGCTCCCCTCAGCCTCCTCTTCTCCAGGCTGAACAGCCCCAGCTCCCTCAGCCGCTCCTCACAGGGCTTGTTCTCCAGGCCCTTCCCCAGCTTCGTTGCCCTTCTCAAATGAACCCGTTACCCCGCTCACCTCCTCCGCCTGCTGAGCCCGTTGTTTCCTGAAGGTTTGTTGATCTGGGTGGACACTATTTGACAGTGAACAGTTCCCATCAGTAACATAAGGCACATTGGTCCCATGACTTCACTCGCACTCACAACAGGCATCATGAAATACAACACAACTGCTATGACTGAAAAGGAGAAAATGGTATCAAATGCCAAAATTAAGAGCATGGCCCAGTCTTAACTATCTACTTTTTCTCTGTTTTGTAATTCCTGCAAATCCTAGTGCCACACATCTTGAAATTCAGTAGGTTTCAGATAGGATCCTCAATGCTTTAGTTTGGGGACTACAAAATGGTGTCACATTCCTTGCAGAAAAAGGATTGCGGCACAGGCTGCTACCACCCCCTACCTTGCATAACGTAGAGCACCAGGAGCCACATAAAAATACGCTGGGAAGTAACCTGTATCCACCACTGGCTGAATAATGGAAAAAATACGACTCTCACAATTCCCTTCCGAGTTAGCGATGTCCAGGGAATTTCAGGCTTGGCTTTGGCAAACGTAGAGCCTCGGAATTAAGGGAAAAACAAACAAGTCATTAGTTGTGAATTACAAGAATTTCCTTACTTATGACTTCCTCTTTGGCCAAGGCCAAACCCCACCAGAAGGCTGCAGTTCCAAAGGGTGACAGCAGCCCAACTTCAGGCGCTCGTCCAACCTAAACAGCCGAAACAGGCGCGTCTAAAATCAGCCCCTCATCTTATCTCAGCACACCGGCTGCTGACCCTTCCCGACGTACCCAAGCCTGCTCTCACCAACCACTTAGCCCTGCTTTTGCCGAACCGCCCCGAATTCGTCCTGCCCCTGCTTTCAGGTTTTCCATGCTCCTTTTTTCACCAGCGCTAGCAAGAACGGGGACCCTACCCCGGCGGCAAGGTCTGGGGCTCCAAGAGCGCTCTGTGCTGCTGCTGCCAGAAAGCTGAATGACTCAGGCTCCAGGCAGCCGCGTAACAGTTCAAGAAAAAATACCCGAGCGCGAGCAGGCTGGCCGTTCCCCGGCCCTGCGCAAAGCAGCGACGCGTTCAGGGCCGTGCGGGGATGCCGGGCACCGGCATCTCCCTCTGGGACCGCTCACCTCTGATTAAATCCACGTCGATCAGATCAGGCTGGATGTGTCCCTTCTTCTTAGGTTTGTTTTTGAAGCCCTACAAAGCCGAAAACAAAGGCCTGTTAGCCGCGAGGGGAGCCGAGGCCGGGCTGCGAGGGCAGCGGGAGCGCCCGNAGGCGGTAAAGGACAAAATCAGACTTTGTTTATTAAAAAAATACTTTACAGGAAAAAAATTCTATGCATTCCGTTGGACTATTTTACAAAGAAATAGCTTAACAGTTTGACACTCGTGTACAGTCAGCTACTGACAGAAATGCACTGCGTTAGAGTATTCACACAGAGGCTTGAGCGCTTCATCGCCGCACTACTCATTGTAAAACCTCTTTGAAACACTTGCTAATGTCAATAAATATAACTAAGGCCGCACAAAGCAAACAGTCTTCCAGGCAATTGTACACGTCCTCTGTAGGCAGAGACCTTAGATAAATTAAAACCACAGAAAAAACAAAACAAAACCGTAGCTGCCAATCAAAAATCAAATTAAACTCACAAAAACAGCAATACAGAAGTCTCTTTACATGTTGTACAAAGAAATCAGAAGCGTGTGTATTCCGCCGGACAGCCGGAGCGCCGCGCAGACGCCGCCTCAGCCCCCGTGCCGCCGCGGCCGCACGCCGCCGGGCAGCACGAGGACGTAGGGGACGAGCTGTCGGGGGAGAGAGGCCGCTTTTCCGGGAGCAAAAACAAGCGTTCCCCGCTTCTCACCCCCCGTAAGCGAGTACAGAGCCGCCAACACTTAGCACTCCTCGGAAACTACAGTTTCGGAGTTTATTACTCGGTTGATTCAGACCTGAAAAGGGATGCCGCGCCAGATTAAGGACTTGGGCTCACGCCGGTGGGAAAAGCTCTGACAATTAGCCCTGTCCAGGGGGACTAAACTGTAACACGCAGGAGAACTGACAGAGTACAGCGGAGAGCCCTTTTGCTGTATGGCAAGATCTATACCTGTGAAAAATGTTGATTCTAAATCCCCTGAGAACACTTCGCGGAGTGTCCCACCTTCCTGAAAGAGAACGTGCCAAGCGTCCGCACAAGGTGACTTGTAGCATGTCTAACGGAGAGAGGAATCTGAAGCTAACTGGTATTTCATCTTTCAACTGCATTTTGCTAGTCCTCTTCTGGCACAGCTGAGCGACTCGCCTTTACCCCGAGCGACATTTTTAATGAACAGAAGCTGAGCTCCACACCTCAAAGCTGGTCGCTCTTTACAGACGGAGCGCTTGGTCAGTGAGCGGTTGTCTCCCGTGTAAGGCAGGAGTGTTTTCTCGTTATCAACTGACACACACATCACAGGGCAGAGTCTCATAAATGGAGAGCTGAGGATTTACAGTAACTGACCAGCGCACTCGTATTTATCGGGGTACTACTGAGAACTATCACAACAACCCACGCGATCTGCCAAAGTTTGATTATCTCATTATGTAGGCTGTTTCGTGAAATCTTACGGAGAAATTCAAACAGCCAGCTATTTAACATGAGAGAGATTCAGAAATAGTTACTTGGACCTACCCAGAGATTCGTTTTGCTCAGCAAACACTAAGTGGCTTGAACTTATTCTAATTCTGCTCTGTTGTTTTTCAGCAGAATTGAAGCCATCTTGAACCAAGTGCTAGACAGGACAGCGATCAGCTTCGGAAGCAATCTCTCTCATACTTTACGCCCAGAATTGAGGTGGAGTTTGAAAGTAGTATGTCATTTTGGCTAAAGCATACCAAAGCTGGTACTGTATTTAGGTAACAGATTTTTACAAAGTTTGCTCCTCTCTTCCTCAATCTTCCAAGCATGCTAGAAGAGCATCAGCAACATTCAAGTCATTTGAAGATACGTTTCTGTATTTAAATTTGACATTGGATATTAAGTTAGTAATTGAACGGAACATAAAGAGAGCATGATGCTATTGCTCATGTCCCTCCATCCAGAGAGATAAGTCAGAGCACTTTCCTGGTATTTCAGGCTGTAGCCACAGATTTCACTAAAGCTACAGTTTTGAAAGCAACGTGAGCCACTCTGGTCATCTTCCTTTATCCGCTTGAAAACATGCTATTAGAATTTACAGAGGACTTCCAAATTGATTGCCTCTTCATTCTATTTCAACTTTCACTACAGAACGGACAAGTCGGTATATGGGGGCTCTTAATCTGTTTATTCTGCCTTTGAAGTTATGTTTGCAGACGCACTGTAGCATCTGCAGATTTGTCAATTCCTGAGTGATTGTACGCAGTGCTGGCTGTCAAAGAATGGCCACCTTATTGATGCACCTCTACTGACACGACCGAAGAATAGCACATGTGAGAAGTGAAATGGGCACTTGGAAGACTAGCAGACTTCGTAAAAAGGAAAGAACACCCTTGGGCAGTACGATCTTTGAATGTGAAGGATGAACTGAAACCACTATTGCCTGTGAGGAATTTTACTTTGCACAACCCTTAAAGCTATGAAATTCCTCTCAACATAGAAAGTGGAAAAAACCCACCAGAGAACAGACGGCTCATTTATGAACCGGTCTGGGTCATCTAGAATTTCTGCTAAGATTAAATTACACCCCTGCATGAATCACATTACTTTTCATCATAAAAGCTTTCCATTCTAACACCTTATTTACACAGATTACTAAACAAGTCACTACCACTTCAATCTGTAAATTAGTTTTAAATTGAAATATTTCCTAGTCCTCATTTTTGTACCGAAGACAATACATACATACACATAAGGAGTAATACAGGTTCTAACTAATCACTGCAGTATCTTCTGATGATTATTTTTCTATCAGTTTAAAATAGTGACCTCTACACTGAGGTGCTAATATGTATATAAAAGCCTACACAAACAATATTGCACAAAGTAAGATTTATAATAGAGTAACATATTTTAGAGACCCTTATAAAGAGAAGAGTAATAATTGATATTAAAAAGATGCATCCAGAACTAACACAGCATCTTTGCTTTTGTCTAGTCTAACATAGTGTTTTCAAATCTTTCCTACCCCAGTGAGGATTAGAACAAATAAAGTTATCTGGAGACAGCTTAAGTTGCACCAAAACCCAACTTGTAATCTAAATGTGGGCAGGGGAAAGGGACAGGGAGAAAGGGACAGGACTTTTCCTTTTGATGACTGGAAAGAGCAGTAATAAATGGGGTGAGTGAAAGTCAAATACAGATTACACGTTAACATCCAGCAGTATTGAAAGATTGTTTAAAAACCGTTGATAGCTGACACTCTACATATTTAGCATGTGCCACTGATTTTTCCACCTGGGCACCCAGAAGCTACACATGGAAACAGCAGTCCAATGCCATTAATACTTTATTGTGAAATAGTAATACAGAACTTCCTAGAATAAGGACAGCCTTACTGTGTAAGTCAGTTATCAACTCAACGCTATTATATTAAGTGCATCAGTACAAGGGAGAATGTGGTTCCATTGGACACGTTACGACCTGATCAAAACAAGCTGCCAAGTTGGTTAGTATTTTAAAGCCTTAAAGTGCTCAAAGATAGCATTTTCCTCCACAAGACTACCAATACGTTCCCTAATTTTGACACTAGTATTAATTGTGTTCAGGGAAGATGTATTTCGGAAGCAAAACCCTCACACCAAACAACATAAGCAGTGCTATGAAAAGTGTTAGGTCAGTAAGTCATTGCATTTCAACAGGATCAGACACTTTCTTCAGTTAATTTTACAGATCACCTTTGTAGGAACTGTAAGAAATAGAGATCAATTTCTATAGCTCGAGTATTAACCCAACTTGTGTATAAACCAACATGTCAAGAGCAGACATACCAAAAATTTCATAAATCATCAAAAGTGCTGTGCTTTTTTTTTTTTTTTAAAGCAATTAAAATGAGATGGGAAAGTCACTTTGCAAGTCTTCTACAAAAGCGTCACTTTCTGGTGAAGATTAGAGATAAAGTAAAAGTAGGGAAATAACACTGACCAATATAGTTCAATCATTTCATGTTCCTGGAGGAATTTCATTCTGACTTTGAGGAGATATTCAATATCTCTTTACTTAAACAGAAAGAAGTGGTAGACCACTGTTACAGGTTGTACTAAGGGGTTAAAATACAACTTGAATTTTGCATAATCTGTGTAAAAAAGATATGCCTGACATTTTGGAATGTCACCTTTCTTTATAGAATTATAGGCAAGATTTCTCCAATAAAACATAAGCCAGTTATAAAACTATAACTTCACATCAAAATTTTAAAAAGTTGTTAAAAAAATGTTTGATTATATACATATCACACAGAAGAGCCTGCATGATCCTGTGGATTGTGTTGCTGATCAGACTCTATTTTAAAACCTGGAAGGGGCTGGGCCACCTGATCTGGTTGCACAAGTCCTGATATTGAAGAAACAGAGGAGGAGAGCGCCCCTGTTGTAAGCTGCATTTCTATACCTGGTTCTTCAGACTCTATTTTTACACTCACACACTGGGGTTCACCTTCTGACTCTGTCTTTCCAGGAACACTACTGTTCAAGCTTGAATTGCTTTCTGCATTTGGAGACGTCTCCCCCACGGGGTGATATTGTTTAAGTCTTATGTGCCAGGCTAAGCTGCAGACTGCTGACACTGTTTTGAACTGATGAATGACATTTCTAGGGATGAAGTAGATGTCATTGTCACACAACTGAATTCTAGCATAGCGAATGCCTTCCCGTCTCATTTGGTTTAGTTTGGCTTCATCCACCCATTGAACACACTGAGAGAAGGAAAGATGGTAAAGTTAGTGGTATACTCGGTTAGAGTAAACAATTCAGCATCCACCTATTTTCAACGTACTTTGTGTCTGTATCAGAATGGTTCTGCTTAACAGGTAAAGCTTCAAGTTTAAATGAGAATTGGACTTTTAAAATACGATTTATTGAATGTGCACATCTTTGGAGAGGACAATGAACGATTAAGAGCACTCTACAGTTATAGCTGGAAACAGGCTCGACATGAGGCTGCATTGTTTCGGCTGACAGGACTGAGTTTAGATGCCTTCACAGGCATCCTAAGACAACAGCAGTGTCTTAGAAAAAGCAGAAACAGGCATATATGACTGCTTAATCAACTTCTAATTGTTTCTATAGCACGTATCGTGACTCATAGCATCAATCCCACCAGTGGAAAGGAAAAGCAGTTGGTCTGGGTGATCGCTGTAGGTCCCTTCCAACTGACTATTCTATTCTGAAACCTGAGAAGGGAAATTGCCCAAGAGCGCTGTGAACTGAGGGCCACTGAGGATACAAAACAGCTGGCTATACAGTGAACCTGAAGACTGTCAGAAGCTAGTTCCAAAGTGCTAAGAATGAGCTGTCACTAAGGAAGATTCAATACCTGTGACACTGGAGGTTCATGCAGGTCCAACTGAAGTCTCTGCACAACGTCAGTGAAATCTTCAGCATGAAAACAAACCACATCTTTGGTTATACGAGGCTGGTCACTCCTAGAAAGAGATGAGAATTCCAGGACTTTCTTAAGAATTTGCGTTACAGAGAATTATAGCTCTTTCCAGCAGAAAGTTTCAGTGAACCAACGACCTACTTCAGTTTTACGCTACACACAAAGTCTCATCACATCTCAATACATATATTATTTTGAAAAGGAGGTATAATTCATAGATTTTTTTTCATTTTACCTCTTTCTTGATGCATGCACAACACAAACGATGTTTTTGTACACAAATACTATACTGAAGTGTCTGAGAACTAGGTTCAAATTGCCACTATCAAAATTCTCCGTATGTTCTAGTAACCACAATTTGCCTCAATTCTTCAGTTTTACAATTAGACAGAATAAATCTGTATTAAGGGAAAAATATAAAGTAACAAATTAACTCTGAAGCCGAAGCAATGAGGAGCTGGGTTTTATTCAACAGCTGTGAATCAGAGCAGAGGAAGTTCTGGCACCTTCTATTCCTATGAAAATCTAATGATATTGCTAGCGATGCTATCCAATTTCTACTGTAATTGCTAAAAATAACAGTGATACAAGTCCAGTTTCTGTCAACAGCAATATCCTGAGTACATGAAATGAGAAAGCAGCGTAGCTGTGAAATTAATTACACCGAGTTCTTTGATTACTGTTACAGAAGTTAGCATTAATGTGCCTGTTCAGGAAAAGAACAGTCACGGGTGATGGTCCAGGCATGCCATCTTAAGGCTAATTTTGTATGTCACTAAAATTTTCTGCAAACTGCTGTTACAGCTTTTCTACTGCCTCAAGAAGAGGGGGAAAAATAGCAGGTATATAGCCTGTGGTTTTTCAAGCTCCAGACAGCAGTTATCACATTACAGCGTTTAAACCTTTTCTTTGATTAGGCTTGTTTTCCAAGGCATTTTCTTTTTTTAAGAGAGAAATTGTTTAGAATTATGCCCTCCTCCTAGAACAGTTGCATTTCAGTGGCACTTACCATTCCCCAAACTGGACAGCCTTCAGAACACCTACAGCAGCTGTACTCTGCCAGTCAAACCCTTGACCCACATGATCAGCGTGAGCTCTTGTTCTGTCTTCAAACAGAACCTCACGGGGCTCACTGGTCCGAGGTAGGTACTGGAGATTCTTTATTTCGTTCATTGACCTACAACGTGATAAAAAGACATACTAAAAAAATGTTTCAGACTAGTCAAAGTAATCTTAAAGTGTTGTGTGCTGCAGGCTTCAAAATCAGAGACCAAAGCACTTCTGGTTTCTTCTAGGTGTTTATTCAACACAAGGTTGAAACAAATTCAGCAGAGTACAATTCGAGTTACGAGATCAAACTTTATAAAACAAATCCAATCACAAAAAAAAATTTTTTTGTTCACCTGTGCTGACATAGTTATTCCAGGAATTTAACAGTATGTAAAATAGAGCTATTTTAATAGATACTGAAATTTAGTTATTGGGGAGTACATCCAAAAATTCTGCTTGAAATTACACTTAAAATACACTTCCAATTCTTTATCTCCTAAAATCTGCTCTACAGCACACTCTTTCCGAGAAAGATAGCAAGCACACATGTATACCACGGTATTTCCTGAGAAGGCAGACAGTATTACAAGTGCTTTAGCACCAATATTAAAATGCAACATGACCGGTGTAAGGATCTCTGCTGGTTTAGAGCATTTCACCTGCCCCGCCCCACAATTGGTTCTCCCACAGAAATAAGATTAATAAAAAAAGTCTCCTGAAGGATAATAAAAAGAGGATACAATCTTAAGAAAGCATTGATCTAGGACATAGTACCATGAAAAGTGGTAGGAAAACACCTAACCACCACAAATAACCTATTTATCTTATTCACTGCACCAATTTGAAACAGAAATGAAAATGAAACCTGAATTTGTGAATTACATATAGGATTTAGATTTTATTCTCAAATCTAAGACAGACATAACTGCAATGTTTCACCTTTGATACGGAAAGGAAAACAAAACATTACCGGCGCCGTTTGAATGGCGATTTTGGCATATCAGCTGTTGGGATCATCTGCTCTCCTGGTCTCACCCACATTATGGGCCCATCATCACTTTGTGATCTGCACTGAAGTCTGAGACTAGAAAGAGTACCCCAGGGCAAAGTCATCTAAAAGAAAACAAAAACAAAACAACCCACAAAACACACATAACACAAAACACTGGGTGAGATAGAAAAATTAAATGATGCCTTTGGTAAAACTGGTTCACATTTGCTGTCAAAAGAATTGCATAGAAACTAAAATAAAGTTCGAGGTAAAATATATTCCAAGCTAACTTTACCAAACTTAGTTTTTAGGGAAGTAGTTGATTATGTACTGCATATTTATGATAAGCTGTATTTAGTTTTTTAATTACTCACACAACTGTAGCTACCTAATTCAGTAGCTTTTGTTTGGACACAGGAAAGAACATGCCTCAGTAGCCCAAACAATAAGCACATCAAGAGAGAAAATGCTTTATGGTTTCTAACTACTTGGAAATGTATGAACCTCAGTAATTGTTTAAACATCTATAGCGCTCTAAACAAAACACAAGTTACTCCTTACTCTGAGAAACGGAGATTCTTCTAACATATCTAGAAATTCTGGGAAGTAGTCCCCAACTTCTTCATCCACTGCTCCAACAAGACTGATCTGCCGCATTGGTCCTGCTCTGTAGGTTCCACAGCAGTACGTTCGATTGACCTGAGTGGCCAGAGAGGAAAAGACAATACCAGCGCAGTTTTAGTTCTGTTACAAGACATTAAAATTGTTTGCTATGATATACGAGGCCACAGCTGAGATGAATCTTGGACTCATCTATTTCATTAAAGATGCCTTTGGGAATATGCGCTGAAACTGTTTAGAACAGATGCCCACAGGGTACCCCAAGAGAAAAGAACTGCTGTCTGTATTACCGATAGCAAATACCTCTAAAGTTTTAATAATAGCAAGTTAGTATTTGACTAATTCAGGAACAATTCAACACTTCCAGGCTGACTTGAGAAATCCACCACGCGGAGTTTCATCATGACTGTCTTTTACCAGCAAACTTAAACTCTCTACTACTTTGTGCAGTTGACTCTTGCTTCTACATTTCAAACTGCATGCTATTGAAATACGTGCATTCTTCATTTCAGTCACGTCCTATAGGTCTGTTCCCTATGACTGTAGTGAAAAATCTAGGTGTCCTTCATGCAGTAGTTCTCATAATACTGCTATAGTGTACACACAAAATTGGATGAAAAAAGTGATTAAATGAGAGGTCTAGCTAGACATCCAGTGTTCACGTACAACAATTTTAGGATTACCAATTGCAATATAACCTGCTGTCACTGCTGTGGCCAGAAACACTTTACTCTCACTTACAGCTTTTTGTCATCCTCTGCAGCACAGACTGTCCCACTTTCCCAGGTCATCTGGAAATATTTCTTGCCCTTTTCCTGCTCCCAGAGGAGAATCACTGGCAAGACTCCAGTGTTCTCTAGTCTCATCCTATGGACTGCAGCTATAATATGCCATGCAGCCACAGAGTAGGTTGTATGTAGATGCAGCAGCTACTCAGTCTTAAAATATCAGAAATTCTGCCACAATCAGTCTGGTTTGTATACTCCATTGTGTCCAAGCCCCAGCCTCCCATCACGCTTCAAAAGCCTCTCTACATTCATCAAGTGGTTCTAGTGGTGAAAAAGTGCAGCCAATCTCCATGGCTAAAGTGGTGGGACAGGTATAAAGGACAGAGGGTTACCAGTAAATCTGCAATTCTATAGTCACGTTCAGAAAGTGTAATACCTTTTATAACTCCATCTATAGATATATGTATGAAGCAGCTTAGTTTTAAGTTCTTCAGTTTTAAGTTTTGCAGTCTAGCCAACAAACCAAATGTTAAACAACTCCATGAAGTTGTTAAAGGTAAATTAGGAAAGACTAATAAAGCAAGAGTTACAGTTACTGCTGCAAGTTTATCCTCTAGCAGCAACCATAGATATTTAGCTTAATTCTTAATTATAGGAGTTTAGCTCACTCCTATTTCCAGAGTCCTCCTTTCTTTAGCTTTGTATATATGCAGCTGGTAGTTGTGCATTGATTGCACCCACTTTCATTTTAATTAAAAGCTAAAAAGGAGCCAAAGACGACTTCACATATAGCTTTATTCCTCAGCCCTAAGCCAAGCGCTGCACCGCATCACCTCTGCCGGCACGTGTAGAAGTTCACATCCTAAGCCACTCGCAGAACTTCACGGTGCAGCTCAAGCACTCTGCCTTCACGCCCATGAAGACCAGCAGCAGCAGCTGAATGAGCACGTACTAACTTTCTGGTTTTGACCATACAGATTTTGTGAACCAGGCACTATTTTCAGAGGCTGTTAATTCTTTTTGGCTGTTGCCCTAAGGGAAAGTTAAGTCTCCAAATCCTAGTAGAACATTACTGATGTTAGATATGAACCTTTACCAGTAGAGTGGAACAATTTCACCAGCTAGCTAGAATGCAATTCAGAGCACTAGTATTTGAAACCCATAGCAGTAGTCTAGTTCTCTGCACCTACGGGAGAACTTACGGGAGAACTAAGGACTGAAATGCTGTGGTCCTTAAGCCAGTTAACCTTAACTGCCCTGGTCCTATGCAAGTAAGGGGAGATAGAACAAATCTCATCTGGAAGTAGTCTATTGAAACCACCTGTTGAGTGTTCCCTGGTATTTCACAGGTGTTTGTTAAGAGTTAAAAACGAATTATAATACCATACACAGTTTTTCCTTGTTTTCAAAGGGAATGAAAAACTAGAAGCTTTGACTTTTTTTTTTTTAATGCACTGGAATGCAGTGAAAAATAGAAAAGAATTCAAGAGCTGTAAAGGAGACACTAGAAAATACTTTAAGAAAATCTTGGATTTCAATGTTTTGTTAGTTTTTAACAGAACTTAAAGAAATACATACACTTGAGAATTAAAACCAGGACACGTTTACACTGAAAATACTCATGGCAATCCCCAGCAGGCTGCAGTGTTCATCTCAAGCACCTCAATCACAGGGGATTTAAGATGCTGTAAATAATTCCTTCACATATAGTTTCTATCGCACCCTTTATTCCTCCAGAGCAGCACAAATAAGAATACCACTGGTTAGGTTAGTGGTCTCAAGAATATGGAGTATGCCAGGACCTTCTGTATAATAACAAGTATGTTCATGACCATCTAAACGAACAGGCATCTTACTCATGGGACACCACACCACCCAACTGTAAAGGAAAACCAAGTAACCTGCTTGCTGCACACCTTCTTGCAAACTACTTCGGACATTTCATCTGCCAAGTGCTCTAGATGCACTCTTATTCATTTCACAGCCATCTTCATGCACCTCTCTTTTCAGGGAAGGAAGATGTGACTATGAAATACCTAAAGTCATTTTGTTATATCCACTAGGACCTTTCTCAAAGTTTCTTATTTTTGTTTAAAGTTCAATTCTTGTTTAGAAACTTAGCTCGGGTCATTTCAGTTTACATGGCTGTCAGAAGTTCATAACTCACTACCACAGTACCTCCATCGCTATAATTTGTTCACTGTGCTGCTTTAAAAAGATGAGCGGATCATACGAGTACTAACTGCCACTACCTACGGATCAGATCACGCGCTATCTTTACTGTTGTAGAAGGACCATCGGGCTAGTAAGACCACTCGGGCATCCTGCGCCCTTTCAAAATGCCCAACATCTATCACTACCCTATGTATCCCCTGCTCCATACAGTATCACACTAAAAGTGAAGTTATAGGCATGTTTAAAGTTGGCCCTTCAGTGTTCATGGAGACGTTTCACAGCAGCTGAATGATGTGCCTATCGGCGTTCCACACACTTGAGCGAGAACGGAAGGAGGCAGCGTCAGCGTTTCCTGCCGAAGTTACAGATCTGGCATTTGCATGTTACTGAGACAATTCGGACCCCCTCCTCACCAAAGGTTAAGCGAGCAGTATACCTCTGTAGGGTAAGAAGAGGACATATAGATGAGGCACAAGCTTGAGACAAGTGAGGTTACGTTTCAGAAGTTTCTCTCTAGTTTCAAGGAAAGCACGAATCGGTTGACAGTGACAATATTTTAGTACGTCAAGCTATAAAACCAACCGTGCAAACACTTTGCTACAAGGAAGAAAGCAAGAACACAATACTGCTGTACTATTTTCAGCAGCAGACGGAAAGGAGGACAGTGTGGTATGCCATTACAGCAAGGGTTATGTGTTTGACTAAAACCTGTCATATTTCAGTAAGACCATCAGGCATTATTTACATGGCTTAAGTGATAAACCAAAATAAGTATGCAGCACAGATGTACAATTTCTCCATTTCATACTTTGATAGCTTCTGTGAAAAAAAAAAGAAGTTGCCCTTCCAGAATAAGAGACCTTTTTTCCAGGAGTAAGAAAAGTTAAGATGGGGCAGACAACCGAACTGTGACATGGTTCATTAACCAAAGCTGTCAGGAACACAGTAACCTCTTCTGACAGCTTGTTGCAGGAGCAGGAAAACTTACCCTGTTATCACCTGCTGGCTGCTTCTCCCTCCTCTTTCCCAGAAGCAATAGCAGCTTATGCAAAACCTGCTTTCCCCAACTCTTTCCTGGCCTGTTCCTGGAACCCCCACTCCTCCGTGACAGTTTAACTGTTCTTTGGACCATGGAGAGAACTGATCAGGCGTTTCTTCTTGGAAAAAAAGCAGAAGTGGTTTTTCAAGCCTAGATATATTCCAACTCGCCAAGTAGACCTAGAAGCAGTTGTACTGAAGCAACTGATAGGGAAAATAAGAGTTCATTCTAGCTGCACTGCTAGGAACTTTCAAATTTAAGTATGCCCTTACGTGAAGAAAGCTTACAAACTACTGTTCAGTGATTTGAGTCTTGAAAGCTCTTAGTCCAAGTGAATAGTGCTAAAGCTAAGCTTTAGTTTGGAGCTGAAGTATTAGAACAGATGAGCCAGAGCCAATGCAAGCAAAAAATCCAGAGAACACTGAAGCTTAATTAATATACAGAAACCAAACAGTTATACCACAAATACACGCTGGAGTGCTTTGTTGTAAACATTCAGTTTACATTGTCCTCACCACCCTGAGAACAAAGGAAATCACCCCGCAAGGGAGTTAATTATCACTAGATTTTTATGATGTCTTCCAGACTAAAGTCCTTCTTTCGAAATGGAGACACTTCCTACTAAAATTCAGTTCGCCTGAAAAGGGACACAAAACAGGTGAATGTTGTACAAGCCAAAGGTCACATTAACTTTCCGTGAATTTGCAGTTCACAGATCAAATTTTGATTTCTTGACACCAAGTCTCTGGGACTCAAGACTACCTTAACGCTCAAAATCCCCTTGCTACAGTATGGTTCAGTACAGCAAACAAGTCCAGGCACACAGAAGATTCAACCAAGAATGGAGGTCACCTTTAACTGAGCATCTTCAATTAAAAACAATACCAGTATTACAGCATACGACACTGTAATGTGCTTAACCTGCAAAGGCGTCACTATAGAGTGCTTTTGTGTTGTACAACTTCCCATACAGGAAGGTCCAAAAGTGCAGCTTAGCCAATCTGTTCATTCCTCAGCAGCGCTGCCGAGGAACAGCAGTACAACAGCCAGACTCACCCTCCCCGTGCTCTCTTAAGCAGGGCATTCAGCCTTCTCTATTTAAAGATGAGCTAGCTTGCAAAACTTGAGTTTTAGCAGCATGCAGCTACCACGGTTGAATTCACCATCAATTTAAATGCATCCTTAAACTAGCCACTTTACCATCACCTATATTCTCTGAAGAGTCCCGTTTCAGCTGTCTTTAAGAGTTGTGACAACTATACTTCCCTGTTTTTCAATGTGTGAACCACACTGACATACTTCAGCCAGAGAGGATTAACCAGGTCACGCTGAAGCTGGGTTTAGAGAGGTGTTTTAGACCAACTGAACCTTATGTCATGACTCAATCTTAATTCAAGTTTAGACAGTACTTAAAATAGAATTAATTGAAATACCAGCACGGACCATAACCCAGGGAAGCCGCTTATTTATTACCATACATTCCTCACATGTATTTATAGTATAAGCTATTCATGTTCACAAGATGGAGACATTCAGCAAGAAAAAACGTTTGTTAAATATCCAATCAGCACTGTTTAGCCATTTTAGGGGGTCATCACATGTACTCAGAGTAAATTAGAATGTAGCCATGATGTCAAAAGAACATAGCTAAATCACTAATACAGAAGAACTTAAAACCTAACCTGTGGACAAGTTTCACATCTGCAGAGCACAGGTGTGTACTGTGCAAGTGTTCTTGCTGATAGCAGCAGTTTGCAGGCTCAGACAGACTGTTTTTGGAGTACTATGCATTCTGATGCGGCTCTGTCAGTGCAAAGAATTACTTAAACCAAGAAATAGAAGCTGGTTTTAAAAATAAGTGCTGCAGCAGCTATTCATTGTCAAACAAATTCATAAGCTAAGTGTCAGAATTAATAAATTTAATTGTATCTATGACAAGTGCTGGAAAGTATTCAAAAACCCTGCAAAGGACCAGGCAGTAGCTTTCTGTAAAGCAGTAACTGTTTTTTCCAATGCAGATCTTGCTCATACGCATTTGGTGAACTCTGGAGAGACCCAGACAGCCCATCCACAAGCACTGCCGTTTCAAAATCTGTTGCTAAAGAAGGTTTGTTCCAATAATACTGAAGTGCACTCCACTACAGAGTTTCAGGTTTTTCCTTCCAACAGGCGAACCAGTAAAAGTAATTAAGGTCTTGAATACAGACTTTAGAAGTAATCAGCAGTTTGAATCCGTAGTGTTGCTGTATGTTCACAGATACTTCTAAGCTTGATCACAAGAGTCAAATGCAAGGGTTTTTCATATGCGAATATGCTTAGTTATTACTGTTGCATCCATTTAAGTTACATGGAGATACAGTGTGAGAACTTAAGATCGCTTAAGCCTACTACAGAAATCAAGGTAGTATATAAAATGAAAGCCTTTTTCAAAGGCAATTAAAAAGATATTCTAACCACATCTCTGAACTTGGAAAGTTTAAACACCCAGCATCAGCTACTGATAGAGTTGTTAAAAAAAAAACAAACCAAATTTATTTGTTGTGAATGATCTACTGAAACCTGAGGAGTAATATCATTGCAACCCCCCCCAGATCTATCAAATAGACAAAGCAGTGTCAGTATTTCCAATCTATACAACTTTTAGTACAGACTTGCCCATTGTTTTGAACAACGTCAGTGCTCTTCCAAGTTTAGAAGATCATCTGAAAGTCTGCAAGAAGATCAGTGCAGATCTTTCTACAGGCCGCAGTTAGCAGTGTCTGAAATGTGACTCGCCAACTACCAGTGGGCACTAAAGAGCTTTAAGCAGAAACAGGAATAAACAGCACAGTAGCAGTAGTCCCAACATCATCTTTTTCCATCTGCTTAGGAAAAAAAATAAAAATGTGTGCCTCACCTATTTTAGGCCATCCCTGCTCTGGATTAATGAGATTAATCAAATCTAGGCATTGTGCAACTTCTATGCCTTCAAACACTTCTTACCTGAGAGTGAAAATTTGAAATTGTTGTTGTTTCAATGTCCTTCTTGCCCAAAATTTCCATTTTCACTGGAGTGTTAGGAAAGTTAAAAGCAAAGTAATCCAGGAAGTCTGGTAAATAAGCAGCTGCTCCATGTACTATGGCTAAAGCATAGTAAGCTGCATTTTTATCATTTTCACTGAACGACAATGCAAGAAACTCTTCTGCAAATCTCTCCATCTCCACTGGAGACAAAAATGAGAGTTCATCCATGTACGCATGAAGGACCAGAGCACCACCATTGGACTGATGTTCTTCATGAATGAAGTTACTAAATTTAGTGCCAGTTTTCAGGAAGCTGCTGCGAACAGAATGCTCCTGGTGTGTCACAAATGGTGTTTGTACTCCCTGGGGTATTCGATATTCCTGCATACCCAAATTCAGTCTGCACAGCTGCTCATCCTTCAGGTACCTGAAGGATTCCTTGTTCATTTCTAAGTTATCACACTGTCCTTGAGACAGAGTCTCTTTGTCAATGCGAGTGAGTCCAGCACACACTGTCTGCACTTCTTTGTTGTACATCTTCAGACGTTTTCCCCTCATATCTTCTCGGTGTTTCTTTTTCTTTTTTTTCTTTATCTTCTTCATAATAAGACCGTCAGCTTGCTGGGTTTTGCCATTTTCATCTGGAGTTTCTGGCAGCAACAATAAAGAGAAGATTAGAGTTCTGCAGTTGCAGCATATTCACCCAAAAAGAATTACAACCCCTCATTTGCTAAAGCTGTCTATTCCCAGAAGACTGACCAATAGCAATACCTTGACTTTTGACTTACAAGACTTAATTATACAACAAAAAAAATGGAGTATATCTAGTCATTATGCAAAGAAAGCCTTGGATTAAGGAAAACTTCCAAAACTCAAGCTTAATATTTTAGAAATATTTCAATTTTTAAGAGATTTATTAGAATACCTTTAAAAGGAGTCCATAATCCAGAGCATCTATAATTAAGTACATTAGTAACTTCTGACATTTAAGGCAGTGCCATGCAGGGGAAGAGGATAAACAAGTATGCGTAACATTTAAACGTTAAGACTTTCATTACAGAACACTTCCCAGATTTGGACACACAATATAAAAGCAAAACACTGTGCAGCTGAAGAGGTACAAGCATTATTGATATTTAGAGCTAAAAATACTTAAAGCAGTTAGCTTTCTGGCAAAAAAAAAAATCTTAGTCCACTGATCTTTTGTATTTAAGGATCTGAATTGTCACATCCACATCTTCAGCTATCTTTTGCTCATCCTGTAGTTAACTGTTAATTTCTAGCTCTGAATTAACTGAAGAGGTGGGTTTGATTTTTGGTGGGTTTTGGGGGGTTTGGTTTTTTTGGGGGGTGGTTTTGGGGTTTTTTGGGGGGTTTTTTGGGGTTTTTTTTAAGGTTAATCAACCTGTAGAAGGCTACAGGCTGAGAGATAAAACATAAAGAAGTAGTTCTGTTAGGCAAATAATAGTTTAAACACTCATCTTTTAGGAATAAAAACTAATCCAAGATTTTAATCTGCCTGAATCAAAGAACTATTTCATGCCAGCAATGCACATAAACCTCCAAGAGCCATACTACCCAGATAGCTCTGGGGATCAGAACAATCTGCTGCTCAAGGTAACATCTGACTAGAAGATGCCATAGCTAAAGTTTCTCAGTTTCCTGCAGCATGGGGTTTTGTGCTAACAAAATTTTCTTTCTTTGACTGCAAAGTTATCAAATTTGTATTCCCTCTTTATTCTCTTGCAGTACTTGAAGAAAAAAACACAAAAAACAACACACATTACACTGATCCATGAGAAAAGGGGTAATGATAAATACATGTAGCTTCAAGTTATTTAGTCTAACCAGAGTATTTAACTATATCATTACTAGTTTGGTCTCGGAGCTCTTTAGCAAAGATGGTTGACCTTCATAACAGCCTGATGTAATGAACAGAATTACTCATGAAGCAAAGAAAGAGTTGATTGCTTAATACTAACTTCATACAATTGTCTTAGGACCTGAAATACAAGTTTTCACAGTACTGCTGTTAGCCTTTACAAACTGCCCTTATTTTTATATCACAGCTATGGAAACCAGGAAAAGAAAGGTGGTATCACTTGTTTTGATAAGTCAAGTGAAACAGTTCTTTGAATGAGCTTTTGTGGAAGTCTCAGAAGTTAAGCGTGTGTAAGCTTACTCAATCACTAAGCTCTCGAGTATAGATACTGCTTTACTAACTGCAATGAACATATTAATCACACAGACGGTCTTTGTTACAGTGGGAGCAGAGAGTCCAAGCTGAAACTAAAGAAGAATTTCATGCCACCACTGAGCTGTTGGGAATACTTCCCTATAGATGTTTCCAAGCTGATTTTTGATTGTTAAAGGCCTCTTACTTGAAGCATTTCTAATTTTAGATATAGTTTAAAAGTCACAGACATGAACTAGTTTGAATTCAGAGTATCTTCCTGTTTGAAGATATTCCCTAATAGCAGACATACGCCTAGCACTCTTTGCATTTTGGAACTTCCAGTGAACAGTGGTCTATTTTCAGGATAAAAACTGTCCTGACCACTGCTGCATCCACTGAACGCAGCAGAGTCCCACTCCTACAGTGAGAGTAACCTCTATATTAAGTGAAGCTAGGCAGTGACATTATGGTAGTGCCCGACAGTCTTGAAGGAAGTATAGTTTTAATTATTCCTTTAAATAAATGGAAAGCCTTCAGTACCTCAAACACAAAGAAAGCTACAGCCAGGTCATTGAACTATGGGTTCCCACAGTGAGGTGGAGTAACAGCAGTGCCAATAACCCAGCTAGTCTAAAACTATTAGGCATCACATAACTGAACACACTGTATCACTGTTAAACAGCAAAAACACCTGAGATGTTCTTTGTCACCTGCAACCAAAGAATTGTACAGTCAAAGAAACAGGTAGTTTAATTAGATTATACTTAGATATAACAACTGACAGTGAAAGACAGGAAAAGAAATCCAGCTCCATCCCAAAACCCACTACCTATGTAGTCTGGGACAAGCAGTGAAGAGCTTCAGACCTCCAGTGAGCAAACTGCTTTCCTTTGCAAATCTGGACTTCAGATAGTAGTTTTAATAGCATTTAAGCCTTCATTAAAAGAAGGCCTCATTTGATTACTGGGTTAGAACTGACAGACAGCAATACTCCCAGTCTACAAAGACACACTACTTCTGTAGTTTTATCAACATTTATCAAGCTAAAGTTTGGTATTTACAGTCCAGTAGCTTTCACAGTCATTACTCACACAGTGGTTTAGAAGCATTAAGCAGTAGTGAAAAGTCTCTCCCCATAATAGTTTTGCCCATTCTTAAGACAGCGCTATCTAGAGTTTACACTACAGACCTAACGTTTGTAAGCATGTGCTTCTTTGGTTTCTTTGGCACAATACCATCACATATACTCCCCGAGGATAATTCATAACATAGTATCTTTATCACAGCAGCTTTTAGCGATTGCTTTTTATCCATGTTGCTCTCAGCAATGGGCTTTTTACGATGATAAATTTGTGACCAGAACCAGCATAGTTGTTCTGTACTGTTTAAAAAAAATAAATAAATAAAAAGACACCCCCCCCCCCAATCCAGAGACACTTTGGCCTTCCTATTACAGAAATCTCAGGGCACTTACCAAAAAAAAAAAAAAAAAAGCCACCACACAACAGCAGCTTCTCAGTTCTAGCACATGTTAATGCAAGCATAGTAGAAAGCAAAGCTTTACGATCAAACCGCTTGTATCTTGAACCTGCGCTGAGGGCAGTTCTGAGCAGCACCCCCAGGGCTCCCACCCCTCGCACAGAGCCCGCAGCCGGGGCCCCTCTGCCACCCGCAGCCGGGCTCCGCTCAGCCCCGGGGCAGACGCGGTGCCGTGCCCCGCTACGACCGGGAACCGCGGCGAGGGCTGCCAAACCCGCGCTCTGCTCAGGCTGCCCT
>VZTL01075391.1:73686-89126 GCA_013400535.1 Scopus umbretta
CCTGCCCGCCGTCCCTTCCCCTGCCTGCCCTCCCCTGCCCACCGTCCCCTGCCTGCCGAGCCATCCCCTGCCCTGCCTGCCGTGCCAGCGGCTTCGTGACCGGTCATCCTCGAGTCGATACCAGCAAGCGCGCAGGCCGATGAATAAACTTTATTTTTACGGCATTTCTCACACGTCGTCAAACGCTTCATCGAGTACGTACGCGAGCGCTGGACGTGGGTTTGACTTCCCGAGCAGGGGTATTGTTAAAACGTGAGATAAGGCCGGCGTCGCGCCTCTGGTGGGGCTTTAGGCGGCATGACATGGCGGCCGCCGGCCCGCGTGAAGACAGCGAGGCGCTCCTCCAGCCGCCGGCTCGCTTACGGCCAGACCGCTTCACTGATGATGGTGGTTTTGGTACAAGGCAGAAAGGTTTACGACAGGAATATAAATTAGGTAAGGTCTTTTGTTGGCTTCTGCCGTTGAGAAAACGGGTGACTTCGGTGAAAAATGCGGCGCGCTCCTTCTGGGCTCTATTAGCCATTGCTCCAGCAAACGCAGCTTTAAACCAGCTTGAGTTCTCTGTTCCAGTAGTGGTCAGTAGATTCCTCTCTTGACCAAATTCCCCAAGTCCCACTTCGTTTTTCTCTCTCTACAGGACAATAATCATATAAAGCAGTTTTCAACACCTTCATCCTTCCACACCGAGGATATAAATAGCAGTGGAATCTGGTGAGGAATCTGTCTAGAAATCTCGTCTTCCAAGATATCCATCTGAGGTTTTGTGCTAGAGAGTCACAAATCCTTAAAACCGGCATTGCTTTAAAAAAATACAATGATATTTTGCTTGCTGTGGTGGTGGTTTGTATTGGGGTTTTTTTTTTCAGATAGTGAGGGCAGCTGGGTCAGCTAATTCTGCAGTCTGTTACACTAGTTTAGTTTCTATATGATCAGTCAGCTTCTTAGTTTTATTGACCAAAAATCTAGACAAATTATCCGATTTGCTCAAATAAAAAAAAAACTTAAATTATTTCTAAAATCCGAGATGCTAATTCTCCTTTAGTCCAAGTAATGTAAACATTTAAGGAAGCGTGGGTCTTTGATTACAGTAGACCTGCGCACGTGAGTGAAGTTACACAGATGCTGTGTCTGCGCGATCCAGAGTCGTCTTCTGCTTCGGTCCGCTCCGTTGGCCTTCCATATCATTCAGTAGCCTTCGCTGGATCCTGTCACCAGTTTACACCGACCGCTTTGTTTCAGAAAGCTGAAATCCGTCCTTTCGAAGTGAATACATTCCAAAACACAACAAAAATGTATCCCTCCTTAGGATAAAATATCTATTCCCGTTTTCAGTTTCCGTCCTGTTGTAAATTAACTGAAAGTGCTTAGCTGCTGGTACTTCTATATTCTTTCCTTTAAAACTCTGGTTGTTGAAGAATGTGCAAGTAGTGCCTGAGCTGCAAATATCATGCAACCGCTTTTGATGTATTTATTTTGATGGAAACCTTACTGGATGAGCACTCAAGGCATATCAGAAGGACTTCACAAATCTGTAACGCCAAATCTATAAAACACATCTAAATATTCCATGCTGGTGGTGGATTTCTTGGTCCTTTAGGTTTTGAAAATCGATTTGCAAAGCCTAGGAAGAAATTAATTTTTTAATGCAACAAATTCCATATGTTATAGATGTTGATTATGTAATTCCTTAAGATAATACGGTATTTGAAAATACTTGTAATTTCAGTCCTTTCCCAAACTTTAAGATACGGTAGACTTAAAGCAACATCCTGTAGTTGTAAGTCAGCTGGTGCAGAAACAGTCTATCAATGCGTCTATCTGACAATTTACTGTCATTAAAGCGTGAATATCAGGATAACTTAATTTTATGCCTAATCTAACAAAGAACTACTCTCTAGTAGAAGAATTTAAAGGGGAAAACGTGGTTTTTCTCCTCTGCCGTATTATACAATATAAGGCAGCAGCCTAGTGGCAATGCTACAGCTTTGTCTTTGTCTTCCGCTGTCTCTGTTGCCACATAAAGGCTTTCAGCGACAGGAAAGCCAAATGTGCGCTTCAGACTCTTCACACACTGAGAAATATTTGTCAGAATAGGTTTCAGGGTTTGTGTTTTCCATCCTTACCTGTTTTTTAAACTGTTCGTGAATAAAGTTGTAAATGTGTAAAAAATAATAAGCATTATTTGTAACGTTTGTAGTTTGTTAGCATTCAGCCTTGTACCTGCATTTAGACCCTCAAAAAACAGGTACTTCCTACACCAAAACACAAAGAGAAAAACATACCAAAGCTAAGGAAAGACCTCAAATGGTTTGAGGGGGCAGATTCTGATGGTTTTGCCAGCGAAGATGGACTACAGATGCCTAGAAATAAAAAATTAGACTGAAGCAGTTAGTCACTGTGGTAATTCCCTGAAGAGCTGGGCTCAGACACACCTACAGGAAAACACGTACTGCCACACGCACGGCAACGCTAGGCACGGGTGCTATTTCAGCACAAGACAGAGGTAAGTACTTTCCACGCTAGCAGAGCTCGAATGGCACACGGTTTCAGTGACGTTATTTGCCCGTAGCAGGGAGCGAGCGTACCGCTGCAGCGCAATCCACTCGGAAGGCGTTTGCTCACAAGTGCTTTAAACAGTTTTTAGCAGTCCTATGTTTGAGATAGGCCTTTTAATTATAGATCAAAGGGAACTTAATGACAAACTCCTTATTTATGCTCCAAATAAAGTGGGCAGAATCCAAGATGGGGCTCACATTCCCCACAGCGCCCTTATCCCTCATTTTTAGAGTATCTGTCCCACAACACCGGTTTGAATGACCTGAAGAATTTGGTAATTTGGGTACACTGGAGCTGTCCCCAAGGTACCCAAAGGGCATTACAAGGGCACCGCAGCATCCTTATGCTACTCCTAAAACAACTATTACTATCCAAACGAGATGGTACTCAGCTAGCCAGCGCAGCTCCGTATGTCCTGCTCCAAAGGAGGCAGACGTGTAGGGCATTTCACATTTGACAAGTTCAGGTTCTTGAAAATTCAATCCCACATATTTCTTTATATACTTGCTTAAAGCCATCAGGAAGATGCACGTTAGCCTGAAAGACTTACCCTTTCTCACATTTTTCAATATTTTCAAGCTCTAAAAAAAAAAAAAAAAAAAGAAAAAGAAGGCTCGTTGGAAAAAAACGTAGCAAGCAGTACATCAGCTACTATGATAAAGGAAATTCACTGATAAATACACATATATCACGTCTCATAAAAAGTATTGTGCATAGCAGCTGAGGCTGAAATGCAGACTTCTTCCATTCACTTTGTCTTTGCCTTTTTCCTAGCCCAGATGCCTTCAGTTTGTAAGATTCTTGCTGTTTTCCTCAAATCCTTTTCTGCTCAACCCTAACCTCCCAAAGGACAATTGCTCATGAGGATAATTAACTAGGGCCACAACAAGAGGAGACTGGTGATGAGCAGAGGCCATCCTAGACAGGAATTCAGACTCCACTTGAGCATCTTTTTCCAAGAGGAACTAGCCCTTTAGGTGGACGGAGTGCCAAGGTATAACCATTCACACGGGCATGGCTGTGTTACTCTGTTAGTAGCTCAGACAGTGGTTTTGTTTGCAGTTCTACAACAGAGCATTTTTATTAGTCCTGGTTTCCTTGCCCTGAATATGGGTAGTCTCAAAGCAGGCAATTTTCACAAGGTTAGCAGTGAGAAAGTAGCAATTGCTGTAGCTAGAACGATCTCTTCTTCTCACCCGCTCCCTTTTCAATAGCTTTTGTTTTGTCTTGTTTCTTTTACCTTGCTTCTCCTGAAGCATTTTGTAGGCTCCTTTGACAATGTTTCGGAAGCACTGTTCTCCAAGCCTGGAGGACCCACTGTAGAATTTCTTGCAGCAGGCTGCAGACCTGGGAACATACATCAGAACATTTTCAGTGGTCATTCAAAAATCCTCCTGCTTTTTTTCTAAGTACTTTGCTGTTGCTCTTTATTTCCTCTAATGCAGAAGTTCTAGAAATTTCCAGCAGGTCCCCCAGTTGGGTTTACTTTCCTTATATCTGCTGAACTCTCCTGCACTTAAGTCCTGAAGCACTACCGTCAGCAATGCTTTGAACAAGTGGGCCACGATCTCCTCAGCTGTCTACGGGTTTAAGCATAAGTATAAAATCTCAGTTACATGCTGAGAAAAGAACTCATCGCTTACTTGCTGCATCAGCAAGAACAAATGACTCCGGGGTTCTTTCAGGAAGCGGGGGAGGAGAGTTAGAGCGATCCCTGGTTGTCTCTAAAAAAGCAAAGATAAAAGAGTTGGTTACCTAGCTTTAAATATATATATATATAATATCTCTCTCTGGTTTTTTTATACATATATATATAAAAAACCCCTCTCTCTCTCTCTCTCATTTCACTCAGGGGTCCACGGCACTGTAATCGGCATATCTCAATCATCTCAAAGGAAAACACGCAACATGCAGCAAAAGATGTGACAGCCCTCAGCCTGAGGAGGCTGCAAAGGACATCGTCATGTACAGTGAGGCAGGAGCTGATTAGGAAATATGAAACTACCAGTTCGTTTTGTTGCAGAACTGTCTAGTTCTGTTTAGAATTATTTAGTTGCAGAACTATTTAGCCACACAAAATTTCTGTTGGACGGAGCACAGATCCTAAAGACATTCACTAAATATGGTAAAGCAGGCTCAGTAAAAAGCAGACCTTATTTCCAAATATACTTTATCCCAGCGTTAAACTTATACCTGTTTGTGAGCTCCGAAGCTTCACACTCTGGAAATAAAAAACAAGGAAGGTATTTGAAATTCCCACAACCAAGTGTCATTCTCTTGCACACAAGCAAGCCAGAGAAGCAAGAAATGATGTTACGTGCAAACACCCTCCCACACACACCTCCATGCTCATGTAATGGAAGATAGGCTTATGCCTTACAGTTTCACTTTACAAAGCTATAGATGATCAAGAGATGCCTACATTTTGTTCAGCTCCTGCCTGTTCCACAGGGCGGTGTGAATCTCAGGGGACCACTAACTCCCTGTCTTCATTATCATTCTCTAAAATAGGGACAATATTTTTACTACCTTTTATGGGATTTAGGACCCCAAAAAATAATGTTTGGAGTAAAGTTAGATGTTGATACGGAGGAGCCTGACTGAGAACCCATCTTCCTCCCAGTCCTGAACCCTGAAATAATTCATGGAAAGTACACAGTGCCAAAACTAGGGTCTTTCTCACAGATGGAACGTGATAAGGAAATTTGCATAGTGGCAGTGCTGGAGAAGAGATAAAAAGCCACTTACCTTACATGGCCTCAGTCTCACTGAATCATTAAACACCTCTGCGTAGGACTCGCCACTCCACTCCAAAGAGGTTCCGATATTTGTATTTCTATCTGGGAGCTGAAAATCAGAAGTGGACACAGGAAATTGTCCTAGAAACAATTGAACACAAGAGAGGTCATTTCTCATCCCGGTCAGCCAGAGCAAAGGCACTGCTTGGATGCTGCGATCCCACACAAACATGGGAGGTGCCCTCAGAGCACTTCTCAGCCCCTGCTTTGTTAAATGCACTTACCAGATTCACTGGCCACAATAAAGGACTCGGGGGTTCGCTCGGGCAGGGGCGGAGGATCATCATCATCTGGCTGCGGTAGGGTGGCTAATTGGGGAGACACGGACAGATTACGGGCATGGCGCAACGCGGCAGGAGAACTACCGACTTTTGCAGAGACTCTGAGAGCTGGCTGCTCTCGCCCAGCCGCGCAGCGGAGATGATGGTTAAACACCTCTAAACTGTAGCTAAAAATCCAAATAGCCTTCAGCACCGATTCGCTTGCTGCTAGCTATGTGGCCCCAAGGGCACGCTTCCAGCAGTGTCAGCAGCAGAATTCCCATTGCACAGCGGAAAATGATGAGCGTACCCCCAGCACACAGCCAAGCTCACAGCTGGCGGTACCGTTGCTGCTTGGCTTGCGCTGCAACTCCCATAACTTTCCGAGGGTCTCTACCATCTAGAAAACGAGCACGCTTGTGACACTGAATGCTGAAGGACCTGAGCAGGACAAAGCTGAGCCAATGCCAAAGCTGCGGACAATGGGAAATGTCTGACTGGGCCAGGGCTGACCAGACCAAGGAATAATTCTACCTTCTTCATGTGGCGGGTGATGGTTTTAAGGCTACAGATCTGGGCAAAACACTAACGTTGAAGTCCTGGTTCTCTCAGTCTCAGTGGGATGTCAGCGTCCCCCTGCACAACACCCTGCAGAAAGGAGTGGGTTTTGACCTGGAAACTAGATCCTCAGAGAAAGCCCTTTCTGGAAGCTTTCTGAATGCTTCTTGGAGCGCCTGTTTTAAGAACTGGTCAGCACCAATCCCTACCTCCCTGTGAGAGCCGTACCAAGGTGACACAGTTGTCCAGAGCAGCTGTGTAATGCGAAACCCAAATTCATGCTGTTCCAGAAATGTTATTTATTTTTATGGGAAGTATTTAAGCCAAGATGAAATGAGCGTGAGGATGAAAACAGTTGCTCGCTCAGCTTCCACAGGAACACAGTCCCGAGGAGCAGCTACAGCCCTGCCTGGATGCCAAAAGCCAACACTCGCCAGTCCCTCCAGCACACCGAAATCCAGAGTGACCAAGCCCAGCTTGTCGCAGGGCTGCACCACTTACTCGGGGAGGATATCCTCTCGTCGTTCAGCAGGGAAGCGTGGTGGGACACAGGCCTGGGTGGTGGGGAGCTGGCCACAGCAGCCTGCAGTGGGGCACTCGCAGCGCGAGAAGGAAGAAGTGCATCTTGTCCCTCTGCAAAGCACTCGGTAAACACCGGGGACACGGGGTCATCTGGAGAGAGCGAAGAGAAGTAGGGGTCTTCTGCTGAGCAGAAGTAAGGGTAAGGACATTGCCCATGGTTCCTGCGGCTTGGGGGGCCGTCCTCATCTTGGCTTGAGTGGTTCAGCTCAACAGGGGAAAATCCATCCTGCTTCTTCACCTGAAAGCTTGACTGGCAGGCGTTTGACAACTGTGAACTCAAAACAGGCTTTGTACCCCCGCCATCCCATTCCCAGCCTTCTCCCCGCTGCACCAGCACAAAAGGGGTCGATGCAGTCCTTGTCAGAGGTGGTCTGCCACGAGGCCGCCTCCTGCCTGCTCCCTTCGGATCCAGGTTCAGAAGCAGCTGCTCAGGAGAGATGCTGTTGAACTCCAAACTGCGGTGTTTCTGGAGAGCGTCCCCAGCAGCCCACTTCTCGGCAGCAGCTGCCTTCTTGCAGTTGATGGAGTTCAAAGTGCCAAAGGAGATGGCCTGTCTGATGGGAGGAACCCCACGTCCAGAGCTGTCCTGTACTCCCGTGGCAGACAACGATGTCAGGGACACCTTTCTTTGTACCACTGGAGGAAGACGTTGATGCACATCGTGTTCCTCTTGCTCTGAGCTGTGATAAAGCACCGTGATGTGAAGTCAAAGCTCAGAGATCTCTGTTAGCCTACTAACAGGGCCCCACAGCATTGCTCCTAAGAGCAGATCCGTTTCCCCAGGAACGTAGAGCCCGGTTCAGCCTCAAGCAAGGAGCACAGGGAAGGACTGTGCACCCTGGTGCCCCATTTGAACACCATTAGATGGTGAACAGAGGCGGCCCCTTTTACATGGGTAAACTACACCCTCAGTGCAGACTGTATCAAAAAGCAAAATTATCTACAGAAAGCAGACACAGCAAAACAAAACGACATGGAAAGATCCCACCACCCTCTGAAGCTGCCCGTGTTAGGAAACTAGACTCCTCAGGCTTGCTGTTCCTACAGCACGAGGCACTGGAGCGGCACGTGCAGATGGAAGATGGGACCGGGCAGAGGGCACCCCGCAGCGTGCACAGCTCCAAGCAGAGGGCTGAGATGAACCAGCACTGGGGTGTCTCCACATGCATGAGCCTTTTTTTATACTGCCCCGCAACATGTTTCCAGTTCCTATGTGAAACACCATGTAAGCACAACATGAAAGAGACCCAAGGGCAGGAGAGTGGGACAGGCAATGGCATGCAGGGAAGAGGCTGAGGGTCTCAGAGACACATCAAGTGAGAAGAGTAGGAGCAATATTAGGAAAAAACACATCAAGTGAGAAGAGCAGGAGTAATGTTAGGAACAAACATGAGAGTCAAAGCGGGACTCAAGGGAGGCTGCAGATCTTGCTGACAACTGAAATGTAACATTCAAACAGAACTGTGTCACAAAGCACAACACAAAAAAATGCATTTTCCGGAAACTGGGTGACTGAAAATACTAACCCAGGGGATACATGTGCTATTGGCCTTACCAGGATAGTAATCTCAGAGAATAAATATCTTCCACTGGAGTCAGAAGTGGCTTGGCTACAGGTTGCCTTGTTTGTACCTAGTGAAAGAAAAGATTAGAAAATGAGAGAGCAGGAAGAATGTCAAGAACACAAACATGCTATTTCAGGAGTTGGAATTTGTGCCAACTACTTTTAGTTATTAATGCGGTTTGGAAGTGACAAACACCAACTTGAAAACACCAAGGTGGAGCTGAAAGCAGAGGGCAGATCCTCCTGAACAGCAATTCCTGTCAGCACGTGTTTGAAATGAGAGTACAGCAAGCCATACAACCATCCAGCTGTTCCAAACACCTGCAAAACAGCCTGCACAGACAACTCTGCCTTCAGGACCCCATGCGGGCATTCAGCCACGTTTCATTTGTGACACTTTAGCACATGACCATCCCCCATGCTCTGCAAAGTGCTTTCAGAGGGCAGCAAGGTTTAGGCGGGCAATAGGTTTGGCCAGGAGCTACAAAACCACATCCGGACTTGAACTGTTTTCTGCATTTGTGTCAACCTAGTCCTGCATCTGCTTTGCTTACAGACCATCCACAACACATCGAAAGAGGGGCTTTTGGCTCTTTTCTCACTCAGCTCTGGCTTGGAACATCCTGCAAATCCTATGGCAAAACCGAGGCGAGAGTCCCATCGCAGGATCCTGTTCCCAATTCTTTAGACAAAAGCTTGTGACAAAATAAGCTAACTGTAACCTTTCAGCCTTTGCCTAGGAATGGCAATGCATTTACTTCAGCCAGCTTGCAAACAGCTACACAGGCAAGGTAAGGCTCATGGCAGCAGTCATAGAAGAACAGCAAGAACAAAGAAAAGCTTAACCATGAATGTTTTGGATGTTCCTGTTTATATGCAACTTCGTACCAGGAGCACATTGTTTTTCCTCGGAGGTGTATCAGATTTGAAAGACTTTGACATGTTTTCTCACAAGATATATTAGCCTACTCTCTCCCACAGACAGGCTGCAACGCTAATTACCTCACTAGAATACCACCACGTTGCAGACTAACACTTTTAGCCATTACCATCTTGTGCACCCAAGCTTCCCAACCTAGACTGAAAGGCACTCTGTTGCTTGCAAGCACTCCCTGAAGACAAGTTTCACTGGCACATCCACATGAAAATCAGCCACTACTGTAGAGGGTTGGTGCTTTTCTATTCACTCGTTACCTTAAACAACTATAAAAGTAGATAGAAAATGGGTTTGAGACCGAAGAACATTTAGTTCTCGCTTGGGACCAGATCCTGTGATTTGCCAAATCCCTAGCAGAAAACATGGCGATTCATTCCAGGTCTGCAGTAGGAATCTAGGTTAGAGCTGGCATTCCCAGAGGCTGCAAGAGGCAGTGTGTTCATCCTGGGCACTTTTACCTGTGAAGCAGCAGAATCTTCCTGGGCATCAAGGGCTTTAATCTGCCTTTTGAAGAGCTCAATCACTGCATCATAAACCAGCTCATACTGCTCCTGCGTTCCAGACAAGTAAAACAGACGTGAGAGCCAGCACCTGCAGTACTTGTAAATGGTCACCTGTTACCCAAATCAAGCATCAGCCCCTGAGAGAAGCTGCCACTTTCCAGTCCATTGGCAGGCTAAATTCTCAGAAGAGGTAGAGCAACAATTTTCAAAGGGTTCAGACTGAAGCATTTGGGGGGTTTTTTGGGTGCACAAACAAGGCTGTTCTGCACTGAGCTTCCTCTAACGTCTATCTCAGCTGAGGAGAGTTCCCACTTTATTTCCTGGACAGTCACTTGTTTCACACTGTAAACGTTCGATAAATCAGACTGCAAGCACTAAGCTACGCCGGCTGTCTACAAGGAAACGGTCAGCTACCAAATTCATTTCTGCAAAATCATTCTTCAGTTCAGAAAAGGGACTTTACAGAACATGTACAAGCCGCAGTTCCCAGCAGCACAACCGCTCTGTGTTTCCTTACTGCAAACCCTCCTGGGGAAAAGCTGAGGTCCCAGTATGGAGAGTATACCAGCTGGCAAAATTTCCCAAACGTACCTTGGTCTGCACTATGGAAGGCCTTTGCGTGCGCATTTCCTGGATCAGACTAAAAATACTGAAGTTCACTGGAACAATCTTGCAAGAAAGAGAAAAGACAAAAAATTACAGGCAGGTCTAATTCCAAGGAGCTTCCAAGCTGTGATGCAGTTTAGAGCAGTGTCCAAAAATCAGGCCTGCCATTGCAAGAATTTTTAACAAAGGACTTGCTTAAAGTGGCTTTTTTTGTTATGAACCAGCTTGCCTCCTCCCTCCTGTTCTGCACTCCACAGAAAACACCCCTTTTCTAGCAGCATTGGTAACACCTGTGAATAGCACAAAGAGCAAGACACCGACTTCCCAGGTCAGTGGATCCAGGGTTGCTGCGGTACAGAAAGCAGCCACTCCGCAGAGTTCCAGCAACCTGCTTAACTCCCCTGTTAAAACATTCATTTTTATTGAAGAACCAGAGAAAGCAAGGTGTTAGTTAGAACCCTGGATTTCTGATGCTTAAGAGTGGAGAGACAAATACAGACAGTAAACTCGTATTGAAGACTGACAGCCAACACAGAGCCAAGCTCCCTGATCTGAAGATCCTGCCAGAGGGAGCAAGAGGAGGCAGGATCCTGCCCCATCGGTACAAGCATCGGGGCTATTCGCATTGGGATGGGAAGGGGAGCCATGGCAATGGACAGTGCATGGATGATGCAGAGCCTAAAGAGAGAAAGGCAGCACAAACTGGGAATGGGATATCAGCGGTTTGGCCACTGCCATTCTCCAGTCGGGCTGCAGGGAGTTCCCATTCATGGCTGTCAACTGGAATACATCTGCATGCAGTGAGAGGGGGGTGAAAGGGAGAATAAAGGGAGAGAGAAGACAAGAGAGAGCCAGAGAGGTGCAGCGGTGCTGCACGCAGGTGCCGTTTGAAGGCGCAGACCGGGCCGACACTCACTCCATCCTTCAGCAGCTTCTGGGTATAGTCGATGGCACAGATGACTCCTGTTCTCCCGCAGCCAGCACTGCAATGACAGTCACAGCAGGGTTGCTAGCAGAGGTCAGAGGATGGGCACGCTGTATTTTCTGACAAGGACATTTGAAAAACATCCACAGCCTCCTACGACCCTCCCGTCCCACATCGCAGAGGGTGCAGACCCACGCGATGGCCCTGCTGCTCCTGCTGCAGCTTCACTCTGCCCCATGTAAGGCTCCGCCTGCCCACAGCTCTGCTGCAGGCTGGAAGGCACATCTCGTGCTCCTGCAAACAGTTCTCAGTCCTCCTGTGGTGACCAGCCCACGCGTGGACATGCCCAGTGTTGGTGGTCTCTTCACTACACATGCTGTCGCTGGCCTGCTGCTGTCTCCTTTCCTGCCACCCGGCCATGCTAGCGGTCCTGTCCTCAGAGGACAACTTTGCCTTAGGACTTCCTACGAAAGGAGCTTGGCTGCAGGCTTGCGCCGGCTGCCACCCACCCTGCGGCCCCTTGGGAAGCGAGAGCGTGGGGGCCGGGGGTTCGGCAGCCCTTCCGTGCCCGTGCCGGCTCACCCACCTGCAGTGGATGCAGAGGGGGATGCTGTCGTCCGGCTGGTAGCAGCGAATCTCACCGACGAGCTCCAGGATGGGGTCAATGGACGAAGGGACGTCATGGTCTGGCCAGTTTTTATAGTGGAAGTGGTGGACAGTGCGGATTTCCTGCAAGAGAAGAGCGCTGGCAGGGTCCGGGGCCAGCCTGTGCCCCTGAGGGGATGCTGCCGCGGCTCCCGCAGGCGCAGGCTGGGACGTCGGCACAGTAATGGGAAGCTGGCATGCCGCAGACATCTCCAGTTCCCGTCTGCGTCGGTAGGCAAAAGTTAGAGGTGCAGTTTGCAGCTGTTCTTGCTACAAAAGCAGCACTGCCATTTTACGACGTTCTTGGTGTTACGGTTGGCCTCACTTACCCAGGGTCTGATTTGCCACAACTGACAAACAGCTTCAGAAATTGAGGTTTGAGTTAATTAATTTTTTACTTTATTCGTACTGTCAAATCTAAAATAGCAAACTGAGCAGCATAAAATTTTCTGCACAAAGTGTGCCATCTTTTAATATTTATATAATAAAGCTGGCCAAGATGCATTTCCTGCCTTGACCTTTCCTACTTACCTCATTCAGGGTCACTTTTAAAGTCCTAATCACGTACTCATTTTTCTTCTCTTCAGCTGCCTGCAGAACAAGAAGTTAGAGTCACATTTTCTGCAGATGACACAAGTTTCCAGTGCACGTGATGCGACAGGGTGCTCGCGGCAGCTGTACTCACGCAGGTGACGGAGAAAGGACCGCACTGCAGGGGAGAGCCACCCACCTCTGCCCAGTACCGCTCACATTTCTTCTGTTGCGAGAAGCAGGACATGTTTGGTTATTCACCACCGGCCCACCCACACTGTCTCCTGTCTCACTCTGCCGGACAACACTCGCGCTGGGAGGAGGCCCGGCTCTTGCCGCTGGCCACCTCCAGCCTCCCCTTCCCTGGAGCCATCATTGGTGTTTTTTCCCTTCCAAAGAGGCAAGCTACCCTACTGGAAATGGTTTAAGAATCTGCAACTCAGGAACCAGCTCATGTCAAAGAGAAACTCGCTGTCACTAATGAGATTTAATAAAAATCTGCATCTCTCCACCCTGCCCTGGCACCGTCACAGCAGAGGCCATCTCTGACACGTTACTCACCTTTCCCATTTCAAACTCCATACAAGCCATGACCACAATCTGCAGAAAGAAGGTTCATTAGAAAAGTCTGAACACACGTTTCTTAACCAGGCAGCAAAGTCAAACTGATCACTTGCGGGTAGTTATCAGCAATGAGCAAGTTCTGTGGGCTGCCTTCCCCAGAGTCCCAGACTGCTGGGCGAATCAAACCCAGGACATCATCCACAGTCCGGGTGTGAGGACCTTTCCCACTCAGAGCCCGAATGCACAGACAGCCAAGAGCAGACTGCTGTCTCAGCACGAGTGTGGAGAAGGCTCGCGGGGCACACGCAACGTCTGGAGTAAAACCCTGACACTCCCACTATCTGCTTAGTCAAAAAGGACTTCTGTCTGGCTGTGTGGACAACTGTTCTTTTTTTAAAAAAAAACGGCCGGCATATAAGTCTGCACCTTACCAGGACTTCATACTCCCAAATCATCCTCCAAAAGTCAATGACAGTAGCGGGGAGAGGACCCTGCGTTGCGATGTATGCTCTTGGCCCGTAGACACCCTAAAACAGCATTCAGATCAGACACGGAGACATATTTGCATAGTTCACTAGCAGTAATAAAGTAATCCCTCTTTCTGAATCTCACTTCTATCCAATGAACCCATTAAAGATTTAGAAAGGCTTTTATATAGTTAAAATTTAGGTACCTAAATTAAATTAAGCAACCAGAAACCAATGGTGCGCAAAGCTCCCAAAGAAAGACCCAAGCCAGGGAGCTGGGCTTGTGGTGACATTTGCTCCCAGAGACCACCGGTTCTTGCAGTGCATTTGGGAGCTTGGGGGTGATGTTGCAACAGCTGATCCAGTTCTGCAGTGTGCAGCTTGGCACATCTGTGGCTGTTGGCCAAAGAACAAACCGTGATCCCCTTCTGAAGGTCTGTTCTTCCGCAGATGGGTTACACAGAACCCTCAGCCCTCGTTTGTGGAGAACAAAGGAAACCTATCTATCTATCTATCATCTATTTATCTGTCTTTCAAAGAGTCATGAGCACAGGAGAGCCCCAAAACACGTGGAGCGGTCCCAAAACACTGATGGAGAGCCAGCCTGCATTGACCTGCCCTGCTGCTCACCGCTGCAGTGGGTCTGAGCTGTGCTGCAGTGCAAGGCTTCCTGCCTGTGCACTGGTTTCAGGCAAGGCGATTCTGGCCACAGGCAATTTTGCACCACTGTCATCCACCAAAGGCAGTAACACCAACGAGGAAGTTGGGGCCGCGAGCCACAAACTGTTCCACTGCCCGCCCCAGCGTGAGCACACGTCCCTTGCCCTTGTAGCCTGGTGCCTCTGTGCTGTGAGGGGTGTTTTTGAAGGGCTCACTGATTGTGCCCATCTTCTTTACATGAGTTATCCTCGAGCACAGCCCAGAAACTACCGCATAGTCCTTTCACTCACCAAAGCCACAGGACCTGCTCCTCCTGGCACAACTCAACCAGGCAGCACTAACAGCTGCTACAAACACCCTTGCATGGCAAAACACCATGAAAGAAGCATTACCTTGATGAAGTTGGCATTGATGTAATGAGAATCTGCATCTGATGTGATCAAGGACAACTCCACTCTGCTGTGGTCAACTGTGGGCACAAAAGCAGAAGCAGCAGCAGTTACTGTTTGTCTTTCATGGCGATTGAGCTCCTCAGACTGCAGCACAAGGTGCTTTGGGGGAGCACATACATCAGAGAGCTCATCCTGGATCAGATGAGTGGCTGTGCAAGCAGCTAATGCCTCCTCCTGCACCTACCGATAGCCCTGCACAGAACTGCCGCTGCCTACACGCAGGCAGCAGACAGGCAAGCTCTCTTTCAGAGGCATGGTGAGGGCTTAGGCAAGAGCTGCAGATGCTGCCACTACCCCCCTGCAACACCAATCTCCTCCTCTGACCACAGAGCAAGCCAAGCCTAGAATCACCTTGCACTCCGTCTTACAGGCTCAAATGAGGTCTGTGGGTTTAGGTTTTTTTTTCCAAGCTAGAATGGATGAAAGGGACAGTCTGCTGTGATCCTAGGACAGACTCGTCTTTGGAGACTAGTGCACCAAGCCAGGACAAGCCACAGCACTTTTTAACTGAAGTCTGCTTTGTATGTCATGAAGCCATATTTGTCCAAAGCTATTCTCTACAAGGCCTTGGAAAATAAGTGGTGGCAGCGTCACCCAGAAAGCTTGCAAAGACAATCATTAGAGGATGCATTTCCTACTGAAGAGTAAGTTCTTCTGTCTGTAGAAAATACGTGCCCGAGTCTTCCAGAGCATGCACTGCAACAGTCAAAGCCTCAAATCTGAACAGCAGAATTCAAGGCCAGCTGACAGCCAGTGATTGCCCATATGCAAGCAACTGTGCAGGCAGATACTGGAGAAAGAGAACAGACTCAAGCTAGCAAAAAAAAAAAAA
>VZTL01075399.1:0-16083 GCA_013400535.1 Scopus umbretta
TTCTCAATCCATCTCATTGTCCACTCATCTAAGGCATACTTCCTGAGCTAACCTATGAGGACGTTATGGGAAACAGTGTCAAAAGCCTTGCTAAAGTCAAGGTAGACAACATCCACTGCTGTCCCCTCACCTACCCATCTACCCCCTACAGTCACATCACAGAAGGCTATTAGATTGGTCAAGCATGATTTCTCCTTGGTGAATGCATGTTGACTACTCCTGATAACCTTCTTTACCTCCACATGCTTAGAGATGACATCCAGAATGAGCTGTTCTATCACCTTTCCAGGGATGGAGGTGAGGCTGACTGGCCTGTAGTTCCCTGGGTCCTCCTTCTTGCCCTTGTTGAAGATTGGAGTGACATTGGCTTTCCTCCAGTCCTCAGGCACCTCTCCTGTTCTCCATGGCCTTTCAAAGATGATGCATTGCAGAAATGCAGTACGTAAGCAAGGTGTTTTTGCAGGCCTGTGAAGTGTATAGCCCGTGTCATATCCCAGTACTCTCAAAATGCAGATAAAATGCTGTCAAAAGATCCTGCCCTGAGTCACAAGCTAAATCTTTGTGGACCTTGGGAGACATATGCCAGCTTGCTATTATTGCTGCTTCCTTTAACACAAGTCAAAAACCACAAGGAGCAGAGTTAGGGTTTCTCTTTGTCTTTCATGTCTTGCATCTCAGGAGCATACAGGTAAAGCCACGTGGGAGTCAAGAGAATTTCCAAAATCTGATAAATTTTTAAATGTGAATATCCTTGACAGGTATGAGAAAAAAGTTTCTTTTTTTTCCTCCAGGTAACCATGTATAATATTGATCCTGTTCCTTTTTACCATATTTTATTGGTGAAATCAAGGTTGGAGTTCTGAAGATGAATACATATTTAATAAATATTAGGAGACACTTTCTGTAAAATTACATCAGGTCTAATTACAGTAGATCAGTATCTGCAGTCTACTTTTTATAAATAGAACATATGAACTGTTTCCAGAAAGACTGGGGATCTGTGAAGTGTTTACAATGCTGAGGGCAGCACAAAGAGAATGGTGCTAGAGGTATCTGGAGAGGTTGCACGTGTGAATCTTTGACTTTTGTCTGGCTTCTGTGACTATATCTTGAAGACAGAATGGATTCTTAATGGGAATGGTTTTACAACAAGGATGCAAGCAAAGAGTGTAGCTTCTAGTAAGTCTGAACAATCAAATATGATGTAATACAATGAAGAGCAAAGAATGTAGGTAATTCCTGCAGCATGAGGATTCTGTCCTGGGAAAGTGGAGGTCTTGGAAAGACTTGTGGATCATACCAGATCATCAGCTGAACATGAGCTGCAGACACTTGAGCTGAAATGTTAATACAGACTTGTAAGTAAGAATATCAATGTCTCAGTGTTAAGCTGGGAGTATCTGTTACGTCTGTACTTGAATGGTGCGGCAACCACAGCAGCAGTGAGTCCAGCTCTGTATTTTGGGAACGATTAAGAAATTAGCAAGTGTTCAGAGAGAGAGGGCCGTGAAACATGCCTTATTGTGAAAATTTCAAAGAGCACAGTTTTATTAGCTTACTGATGGTGTAAAGGGTGATTTCACTGGTCTATGAGTACCTACTCAGAGAGCAGAAACATGATTATAGAGGGTTTGTCAGTCTGGTAGACAAAGTCATAGCAGATCGAATGGCTGGCTGTTAAAACAAGGTATAATTGGACTACAAATATGGCAATTAAAACCAAGGTAACATTAAATGGCTCCTTGATGTAGGAGTGCAAAATTTCAGGTCAATACTGGGAGATGTTCTAAAAGATTTGTGCTCTAGTAAGTGGTCTTGAGCTTTGATATGCGACCCCCTGAGGATTTCCCAAGGGGTATGATACACCTTTGTACTATTTAAACCCCTTTTCTAATGGCAGGTTTTGTAGTTTCTGTGGACATAATTCTCCAAGGTCCATGGGCTATAGATTGAAAAACTACCGTTCAGTCCTAGATCAGGGGTTTGAAGCAGGAATCTGCCATGCAAGTCCTGTGGTCCATGATGTGCCATTTGGTCAGGGTAAATGATTGCTTTGGGTTTTCTCTAGCTTTGTAATCTAGGAATCTCAACCCAAAATGCAGCTACATCTGAGGAACATTGATGCATTAGCCCTTACCCAGCTATCACTCCCTATCCTGTGAAACACTTGCATACAGAAGATGACTAATGGATTTAACCATATTGCTTACAAGTTTTACAGCACCGGTGCCTGAAGCCAAATCCCTTCTGCTACTACTCTGGTTCAGTGGTTTTCATTGTCTCTGTTTTGTCTGTTGTGTTCACACATGAAAATGAGGCAGAAAGGTGCCAAGACAGGCTTTTGATTCATTTAAAATATCCTGGATACTGAGAGCTGAGTGGGCAATGGGTTGCAGTGCTAAGGGACGTGCTCTGCACAGGCACTTGTTCTCAGCCCTATGCCATCCTCTTCTGGCAAAAGCATGAAGAAAATTGGGCAACCAGCCCAGAGGAAAGTAATGTGGGGTTTTTTTGCTTTTTTTTTTTTTTTCTTTCTTCTTTTTTTTCCTTTACTGTGTAATTTTCTAGCAGGATCAGTTCCCTGAGATTTCTCTCTGTCAGGATACACAAATATTTGTCTACTTGACTTGGTACAAGATAGAGGGCAATTTTAGGACAGAACTGGGCATATGGGGAATTTAATGATGCTTAAATAAAAATAAACAAAACAAAACAAAACAAAACCAAACACAATTATGCTCTGCAGTTTAAGCTCTTACTTGTCACTGTCCTTACATGGTTGTGCTCACTTGACTTTATTCCCTTGATATTAGGAGCCTTGCTGGTCATTCTACTAATTTTTTGTGTGTGCAGAAGATGATGCAATCAGATAGAATTTTTAAGGTTTAAAATAATTGGAGTAAGTAATTAATTATTTCCTTTCATCTTGGTTTTGCCAGCTTTCACATCCAGCTCCTAAGCTGTGACTCCCCAGTCAGTTAAACCCATTTTGATGGATTGGATTGACACAGATACCCATTTACCTCCATTTTTATTCCAGCTTCCTTTTAGCAAACAATTATGGCACAGCAATAGCTTCCTGCTGGGCAGACAAATTCTTTCTGTCCTCTTTTAACACAGCCATGCATTTTTCCCAGTGATGAATGCAGTAGAACCAAATTATATGAATCTACGATCTGTTCCAGCTGCTATTGAAGAGAAATGATTAAAACAACAGTAACAAAGTGGAAGGAAAACTCCCTGCTTTTTTCCTGCATGCCAGAAAACACACTATCATTGAGCATAAGCAGCAAAATGCATTTTGAGACTCAAGAACCAAATGTGCATATAAGCAATAAGAGGCTAAATGAATAATAGAGCAGAATGGCATGACACCATATCACAGTCCTCAACTAGTAAGTAGCACAGTTCAACCTCAAAAGCTACTGAGTAAGACGAAAATGTCTCTTTAACAGTATTAGGGGACAATTTATTATGTGTATCCTTCGAGTGCGGCACAATGTCACTGCAGGCCCATTGCATTTGCATTATTTCCAGACAACGGCAGCAGCAGAAAAGGACACTGATTTATTTCAGAGCAGGCACAGGTGATTTTTATGTCTGTTGGGACTCAGCCAGATATGGCTTAACCCATTCAATTCTTTTCTGCTTCTACGAAGAGGTGTCTTTTTGTAACATCCCTATCTTCCAGCTCAGATTTCATTTAAGTTACTCAAGGAAAAGATGGAGGATTTTGAAGTCTTTTGCTCTTTTAGACAGTTACTAAAGCTTTGTTCAATTCAGAGAGAATGAGTGATCAGCAACATCTTAATCTGTTTAAAATAATTCTGACAATCATTTTCACTACACAGCTTTTAACACAGTGTGTGCTTTCCACACCCTACAGTAGCCAAAACTGAATGATGTCCTGATAATGTTATTCCCTATTGCAGGTAAGCTAATTTGCCAGGCCCAAAAGATAACAGACAAGGAAAAAAAGTAATTCTCTGGCTGTCGTGGTCCAGTCAAAAGTTGCAAGCTTTGCTTCTGTTCAGTTGCAGACCCCTAGGACTGCCTGCATCCCAGGTTTCCAGCACTACAGAAGAGAGAAATCTGGCATCTTGCTGGAAGTGCCACCCTACAGAGAGATGCAGAACTGGGTTTGGGACCAAGTGCAATCACTAATGGTGATTAGAGACAAAGCAGAGATGTTAATCCAAAGCAATTATGACTGGCTCCTTATAGTCCATCAATTTTATTACTTCTGTGTATCAGTTAAGCAGCAGTATTTTTTTTTCCCTTCTGAACAGCTGCCTGGTGTTGTGTGGACATGTGGCTATAATTCTGCCGATGGCTGAAAGAGATGCAGAAAGCCAAAGTGTAGATTCATATCCTGTGTGAAAGTGATTCCTGTGTAACTGGAGTGACACACACTTGCTCAGTAGTATGGCTGAGAAAGGGTATGTTTTCAAGAATGATCCATTCATTCTTGTTTCATTCCAAATAGGATTAAAACCTAAATAATTTGAAATTTTCTCAGGGCAGTTTTGCCAAAGTTTCCTTTCAGGTCCATTAAAACACTTTCTGTTTTTTGTTTGTTTGTTTGTTTGTTTGTTTGTTTGTTTTTGAAATGGAGCATTATGAGTCTGACTGCAAGCATCAGAACAGGACAAAGAAAAACTATCCGCATGCTACAAATTCTTAAAAAAGGACTGGAGATGTGTTGTTCCAGAGCACTGAGGCAGGACAGGGGAATATTTTTGTAATAGATGCTTTGGTAGTCTACTAAAATAAGGGTCTGGTAAATTAGCCCAGTTTTGCAAAGAGTTTTCATTTTCACTTTACTCAGACCATCTGCTGGAGCACTGCTCTGCTGGACTTGACTCTGATCTGCCCTTCTCCGCTAGTATGGTCCCTTTGCACTCCTGCAGGAAGAAAGAGCTTGGTCTGTGCACAAATACGTGGGCAGTTCTGTGAGTGCAATACATATAAATGTAGGCTCTGGATTTTTTTTTTAATGTTACTCAGCATGTTTTGATGCCTGTGATGAGTCAGAGCCACTTGTAGGAGTGGAGAACATGTCCTTGTTCAGTACCTCTAGCAAAAGCAGTCAAGGGTAGCAGCCGCTGAAACAAATCACCTCAGCCTGTGGTCTTCCTAGGGAGGGATTCTTGCACTCTCAGTGTCTTCAGCATGAATCGCTGCCTTTATGTTCTTACAGGAGGCAAATAGAGCTCAATGGCTATTGCACATCAGAGAAGCAGTGTCTTGTAAGCCCAGCTCTATCACTAGCCTACTGGGCGGTGTGTGGCGTTTTTCTGTGGCCTATTCCTCACCTCAGTAACATAATTTGTTCCTTTTTAAAGCATTTTGAAAGCTTTTAATAACGTACACTACTTGCATGGCAGGGGGTGGTATTACAGCTCAGTGATTTTGATAGCACTGAATAGACTCAAGGGGAGTCTGGGTGTTGATGGGTCAGGCACTGTGTTAACTACCAGGAAGTCTTGATCCCTGCTTTAAGGAGCTTACAGTAACAAAGAGGACAAGGCACAACAAAAAAAGCAATAACTAAAAAGGGCAAAGTAGAGGAGAAAATGGTCCCTGGGACACATACGGTCCCATAAGTTAACAATTTGCACAACCTCTGCTGAATTTAGTTTGGCTTCTTCCTAGTCCAGCAGGCTGTCAGATCTCCTAGCTATAAATCACATATTCTGAATAGGAATTGTCTGGTGTTATGGTGAATTATAACAGATATCTGCTCTCTGCAGAGATGTTTAAAATGGGCAGCTGAAGCCTGTGTAATAAAAAAAAGTCACTGGGTTTGGCAAAAAAATAATAATGCTTCTTTCTAAAGAAAGCAGTCTCATTATTAAGCATAGTACACCAAGATGATGAATCAGGTGGAGTGAGGAAGAGACAGCTTTATAAAAATTAAGATATTACTTCTTTTACCCTTTCTTCCTTCATTGGCAGATGAAATACCCTTTAAATACCAGAGGACATGAATGCTGCCTTTGTTGACCACACAGTTCAGACATATCTGAACTGAACATTTAACTTAGCTCTGTAATAGAGAAATTTAGTAACGGGTTTTGTAATTTTTCCTCACCTCAAGCCTAATTGATGCAGAAAACAAGTAAAAATATAACACAAGTTCTTATAGAAAATAGATTCAAAGTAGAATGTGACTTAAACTACTTAAACCCACCTCCCCAAGAAGTTATAGAACATAAATATGTCTAATGCTGCCTAAAGAGCTTATATCGTTTTTTAAAGAAAAATACGTATTTTAAGGGTAATGAGTAAGGAATGACAATTCATGGCTGCTGTGCCTGCCAGTCATTGCAGGAGTACTGTATTAACAAGCAGCAGTCAGATGTCCCCTGCAGAAATGGCTGTTCCTGGTGAGAGAAGGGTAACCATTCAGCTGCTCATCACAGCCTGCCCAGCCTATGCACCAGACCCATGAGAAAGGGATACAAGCCTCCATCAACTACATTGTGCAACCACATGGGTTGTTTTACCTTTTAACTGTCACCAGAAATAGCTCCAACCAGAGATAACCATGCATCTAAGAGCCAGGTTAAACCAGCATGGCTGCAAGTCCCATGAATTAGACACGGATCCCTTTGATTTCAGGCATCCAGACTTCACAAAGGGTCTTCACATGCTTGAAAACCACCGTTTCTAATGTTGCTTTAGTTTGATTTTTCTCTTCCTCTCTTGTACCTACAAACCTTGCTCTGCTGTCTTTCAGCTTAAGCCTTGTAGAAATAGCTGCCAATAAATGTATTATCTGGGAATCATGATGTGCACATCTCCTGATAAAGCACCTCCTTGGGTCAGGCTTCCTCTTGTACATTGTCCTTAATACTGCATTCAATTTTGGCAGTGGGAGTGATGTTTGGTCCATCTGGCAGTACATTCCCATCTCCTGATGTGTGAAGAGGACAGGTAGGGCTTTAGGAGCTGGCCCTCAAATTGGCCCAGTTCTTCTGATACCCAATTCATAAAAGACAGACAGATTTAGAAGCAGTGACATACCAGTGCTTTAACTGACATCACCAAGAGCAACCGTGGCCTTAATGACATGTATTTTATGTAACCAAAGTAAATAAACAAGTAGAAAGGGACAAAGCATATGTGCCTATTTAAAATTGGATTATTTTAGCAGCTGAATTTATATGCTGGCATTTGTACAATGCTGCAAAAGAAACAGCTTCCATTGTGCATCACGCCTTTCCAGTACATTAATTCCATTGTAAACCTCTTCTGTATCACAGTTTTTACTGCCTTCAACATGCACAAATTAGCTGTAATCTGGTGACAGCATCCAAATGCTTCTTCCAAATAACAAAGCAGAAGTTGGGCTGCACAACTGCTTTTTGTAAAAGAGCAAAAACACCACACATCCGTAATTAACTGTAGTGCATGCCTCAGGGCCAGTTTTGAAATGGGGGAAGCGATGCTATCAAGAAGTACCTTAATCCATTTTCTAAGAGCCATTAGGACATCCTTTTCAGAAATGCGTGCGTGATGCAGGGCGCAGTGCGACGTCCCTGCGGGTCTGTAGCTGGTATGGTTGGAGGTGACTGCTGCTTTCTGCCTCCAGACACTGTTCATAAGCACTCCTCACTTTGGTGAGCACTTGGTCAGTTCAGCGGGAACTGCTGCCAGGGGACGCAGTGGACTCTGCTGGCTGAGGGTGACATTCACCCCACACCTTCTGGTGGCTTTGCTGTGGGGTCAGAACTCCAGCTATTGGGGATCACATACAGCTGGGATTTTCATACTTTGAAGAGCTCCAGCTGTTTCCAAAGCTGTGGTCTCTGCCATGAGAGCAGCCATTTCCAAAAACCTCTTTTGCACTTGAAAACTGAAACCTCATAGATTTTCAGGTGCAATTCCAAAAAGGTAATGATAGCTGGCTTTGTCCTTCTTGCTCAAAGGATGCTTCTTCTTTGTTTTTAAGGTGTCCAAAACGAATAGTTAAATCTCTAAAGCCATTAGTGTTCATTACTATAAAGAGTACATTACACTTTCAGCCTTGTTGTTTATTTTTAAAGGTATATTCTGGTGACACATGTTGAATTTAATTTTATTACTGGTTTGAGCCAAGGCATTTAATGTTCAGAGAATTATAATGATTACCTAGGAGCAACTGTCCGAGGTATGTCCTCTTGGATGATATAGAGAGACCAGACCTAGGATCTTACATATCTGCTTTTTAAGAAACAAACTAAATCTGAGGAAATAATAACCTGAAATTACAAGTTTTCTGAAAATACTAAGTTGCTATTATTCTTCACCAGATGCTTTGAGTTTTTCTGATCTCATGCAAACCCATTCCTGCCTACCTCGAAGGAGATACAACCAAAATGGGTGGTTAAATGGCAAGGGAGGGTCCTGTTGTCTTTGGTCTTTGCTAGCCCAGCAGATACCATGTCTGTTCGGTTCCCTTCCACTAACATCTTGGCTCCCCTGTTGGCACTGCAGCATGGCTGGGGTTCCTCACCCAGGTCAGGGACATGCTTAGGTACTGTATGAAGGAGTCAAAGAGTTTATTGGCTAAATAAGACAGAGGAAAAAATGTCTTTTCCACCTCTGTTGGTAACATGCTTACCTGCTGCATATATTCTGTTGGGGTAGCAAGGAGAGCTGGCCTGTGGAAATGCAAACCCCCATCATTTATACCCTGAGAACTGATAATGTGCAGTTTTAAATGAGGAACAGCAGTGGGAACCAGCCCTCGTGTATCTGACAGGTAGCAGCTAACCAGGTTGACCTAGTTTTTGTTTAACATCTAAAAGGAAATGGTTAATTTCTTTGTGAAGGAAGATTGTTATACAAGTATGTGTGAGCTTGTGTTTATATACATGTACAAATACATATATATAGTAACATCTCATTACAGGAAATAATAACTTTTTGTTTATTTTGTACGGTGCAATTCATAGCTGCTATTTTTTACGGATACTGTTAGATGGTATTCTACTGGATACCAAAACTCAATACCAACTCAGGGAAAGAAATGAAGCAGAAAAAACAACAGTGGAATTCTACTAATTTATATTGAGTTTAGGCAATAAGGGTCAGAAAACCTGATACAATTCAACCAGCAGTAACGGGCATGTTAGTTTTGTTGTATGTCTTTGATGCTAAATGAACTGGTTAAAAAGGTTCTTGTAAACGAGCACTGGACCTTAAAGCAAATGAAGAATTGTGAAGGCAGTTTTGGTGCATAGGCTCAGGGTTATATGGTGCTGCTTGATGTTTTAGGCATGGAGAGACTTTCTTCAGCACTGATAAAATTTGAAACAATGAAGAATGTTGTAGCACTAGAGGTGTACTTCTGTTTTCTTCCTTATAATTTTCATGGAGTATGCTTACCAAAGTATGGTGAATATCACTGGGCACAGAAGATGCTAGTTCTAGAAATCTGCCCTAACTTTGCACAGTCCAAATCCCTGTTTTATGGAGTTTTCCTAGAGCTGTGTAATGATCTCAGTTAAAAAACAACCAAGCTAGCAACCAACCAAGCAACTCCCTCTGGAATTAGAGGATCCCAGTAAGCTAAACTTTGACATCCCAAATGTGAGCTCCAGGTCAGTCTGGAGAGGTTGTATATAGCACAGGAAAGTAAGTTCTTCAGCAGATAAGTGCTAGTAGGAGACTGGATGATGAATTACCCAATTTGCTAGTTAGCAGATGACTTGTTTTTTGCCCCTGGTAGAGGCACAGGGCAGAGATCTGTGCTGTTCCCGATTCATGCATTTTTTTTCATATTTTTAAGCTCAAGTAGCTCTTCTAAGGTTCCTTACAGATGGACTGAGATGCAGGTTCACATCTGGGATCAGATGCAAAGTTTTGCTAGATCTTTTCTCCAGCTAGCAATAAGCCCGGAAAAAATACCATGAGTTGGGAAGAAATGCCAAACCATTCCACAGTTTCCCTTGATTTCTCTGGCTTGCAGAAGATAATGAATTAAGAAAATGTGACTATTTAATAACATTTTTGGGTGGTATTTTCCAACTGCTTTTATTTCTCTTGAATTACAGTGATTTTTCATTGTGAAATGTTCTTATATTTTATTAACAAAAACTGCTTAGTAACAGAATAAATTTGGATTGGAAGATGGTTTGAAAAAAATATGACTTCAGTTATGGCTTCATAAATGCTAGTGAACCAAAAAATATTTGCACAGAGGTAATGGTCAGCCTGAAATACTTTATACTCAAGGAAGCTATGAAAAACTCTTGCAGTAGGCCTACATGAACTAATCTGCACTCTTAATCCGTGCCACACAAATGAAGAGACAAAGAACTTCTTTGCTCTTAAAGAATATATTAGCTTCATCCCCAAAATAGGGCATTTAATAGTCTTTCCAAAATTTGCTTTCTTCAATAGTATGTAATTCCAGTTATTATTGTTACTCATATAAATGTCCAATCAAGTTGGGCCTTTGCGTTTTAGGTCTCAAGGAAGACCTGCAAGCTTGGAGCCCATGGTTTGATTACACATGGTACAAAAAGACATAGTTCCCTAAGTAGTTTTGCATATCCTACCTTTTAATTTAGTTGAGTGCCCTTTGTTCTTTTCCTTTCTCATCCACGTGTTCATTTCAATCTGTTTTCACATGAAAGGTTTTCCATGCCCTTCTTTTGTCACCTCCCTTTCCCCAAAATAGATTTCTCTTTACCAGCATTTGCAAATTAGCACAAAGGCAATTTTATTTCCATGATTATCTTTTTTTTTTTGACTGTTTGTTTCGAAGAGATGTTTTCTTCAAAGATTATCTTCCTGTGCCCAGAATCTTTAGGCAAAACAGAGACTTGGTAACAACTACTGTATGTTTCTACTCCTGTGACAGTTGTGGTTGCTTCTGGCAGGACTTATTTTTGCATCTTTATCCTTTGAGTGTGAGACTCACTCAAGGAAACCTGCCCTTTTCTCAGTGAGGTAAACCTGCCTATCATGAGACTTAACAAAAGCACCGTACAGAACTGCAATCTCTTCTAATTCCTACAAATCAGATAGTGTAGCTGTTTCCATGCAGGTTTAATTTATTTAGTTGAAAAACATAGTTTTATTGCTGCTTGTAATAATGTTGGTGTTATTCTTGACTCAAGCATCCTTAATTGACACAGGGAAGTGCTTAAATGCCGTGGTGAAAAAGTCCATAGAAAATCTGCAGACAGAGAGATACCTTCTGTGGGCGCTGGTTTCTGAAGAAAGAGGTGGCTGCTTTCTGAGCTGTTTGTTTGCATGAAAGATAACGTCACCATGATATTTCCTCAGCTGTGCTTAAGCAAAAGGAAACCACCAGCCTTTGCCTTATGGACATGAATTTCCTCCATTAGCCCATCTCCTGATTCTTCCTGATGATGAATAGTGTCACGAGTTGTTTTAAATATAGCTCAGCTCAAAGTAACAGGGCAAAAACTTTATGTGTGTTTCCTTTCATTCTTTAGCTTGGAACTGCTTTCTTCCGTGTTAGTATATTTCTGTTAACCATAAACACTGCTCTACAGCTTGCTTATTTTACACACTATTCACACTGGATGACTACTTTTTGGGTTAAATTCACTCTTAGACAGAAAGAGCTATGGGCCAACACATCACCTGAGGTGTTCTGTCTTAGGTCATGCAGCTGGCCACCTTCTGGGCCAGATATGCAATTGATGTTAATTTGTATAAACCCCTGACTTGTCTACCTTGATGACCTACAAACTCACTTTTAGCCTTCACCTGAACAGTTCTGTCATGATATTTAACTTACAGTTGACAATTTTTGACAAATACAGGTTTTAAAGCCAGAAGGGGCCTTTACATCATTTAATCTGACTCTACAGTCTGCTCTTTGCCAGGGACTTTGACGTGAACACTACAGAATTTTTGAACTCTGTGGAAAACAATCACATTGAAATGTCCCTCCCACAATTTTGGATCTGAAAAAATAGATGTACCTTATACTCCATGCTGAGAGCCTAAGCAGAAAGTTCTCAGAAGGGTGAGAACTTTTGAAACTTCTGTTTTGGAGGATACCATGATAAGTGGCTTAAGGTGCAAGTGCCTTGCACCTCCATCACAGATAAATTGACAACCACTCAAAGCAGAAATCTAAGATTGGTGTGTAATAAGTTTTAAGACTTTTTCAATATTGGCATCGAACTGATGGAAGTATTTCAAGTCCTGAGACAGGAATTGAATATGTAAGAAGAAATCCCTGCTAGGCTAAGCATGATCCCTGATGTCCTATCATGTAATAATTTGCCAGCAGAAGAGTCACACAACTACAAGAAATTGCAGCCGCAGGACTGTTTTGTTTTTGGTGTAAATTCAAGGAGCAATTGGCACCAGCTCAGGCTTCTTTTGTTACAGGAGGAAGAGGAGAAGGCAGAGGGCTTATTTGGCTAATACTGTGATTTTGTGTAAACATGCCTCAGTAGTCACTTAGGTGTTAGAAGGCTTAACACATCTGCCTTCAAGCAGACAATGTACTGGAGATCCCCAAAGAGCTGTTTGTGTATGTAGTACTAACTTCAGTCTCTGTTTCCACACCTTAACCCTCTTTGATGGAGGAACACTTCATATACCATCCCATGTGATCTCTCTAGATGAGTTCCTTTGATTTTGCTGTAGGTCTCAAAAGTGGGCAGCAGAAATGGTTTATGTGTTTGATAAGGAGAAGAGACACCTCCCTCAATTTACAGATTTTAGAACAATAAAGAAGTCTGACAAACTTGGGTGAATACAAGTTCAACTCTGGAAAGTTTTATGAGCAACTATTTGTAGCTGTGCAAGTTGTGTCACATCCCAAGACCAGCTAGGCAGACAAAGGACTTTCCCTCTACATCCCTTTGAATACTCAAGAACTCATCCAAATCAGAAGTCTCTGATCTGTTGAGGCAAATTATCTTCTCTTCTTCTGTGTCCAAGGATGCAGGGACTGAGTTCCCATAGTCAGCATAGGAAGCTCCGTTCACAAGGAATGATGCAAAAGCCACGACACCTTTTGCTGCCTACATGGAGTCCTGCAGTGACCTTCAATAATTATCCTTCAATCTTTTTTACAACTGTTGTTTAAACAATAGAGCTTTCTTTGACGATGATAATCAGAAGGGAAATGTCATCTGAAAAGCATTCCAGAGGAAAAGAGTGAGTTGAGTGAAACCACAGTGTGCTTAGTCTTGGCTATATTCAGACTCATAAAACTTTTGCCTCCGGATGTTAGATCAGATAATAGCACATAGATAGACAAGCCATATTGCCTAGAATAAATCCTTCAGTAATGGGTGCATTAAAAGTACAATAGACAGGTTAAATGGATTTATCCACCTATTTCTGATAGTAAGAAAAAGTAGACAAGAGTAGCTGAGGAACTGTTGAAGCAAGAGGCCATGTGGACACTGCATTGCCTTGAACACTGAGCCTGCATCTATGGAGAACTACACTGAGGAAGACTCTTGCCAGACTGAGTCCAGACCTTGGATCTGTGAATGAGTTTCTATGAGACAAATCATTGAATGACCTGGACATGTCAATCTTTCTCTGTTTCAATCTGAACATCAGTAAAACTTCCCTTTTGGTTGCAAACTCTACGGGAAGGAGTTTCGTTTGCTCAGTGCTTCCAAGATTTGGGTCCAGGATTTGGGCCCAGGAGTTTTTCTGTAATTTATTGGAAGTCAGAGAAGGAGAGGAGGCATGCTAAAAAATGATGAAGTAGGCATGATTAATTAAATCCTTTTATTTCTAAATTATTTCCCAAACTCCAATGCCAGCAGTCCCAAGCACCCCTTTATGTTTCTCTCTCCTCTGCATCCCACAGGACAAGATAGCCTCCAGTGTCAAAGCAGATGTTTTGAGTAACCAAGATCTGGTAATACAGACACACTTTCCTTACCTCCCCATCAGCCTGCAGCTAAATATACCCCTCCAAACCCTCCAGAGAGTCATCTCTGTGCTATGCTTGTTTGCAGCTGGTCTGGCTTGATCAGGAGGGGCCCAAATACAGAGAAGAGACTCACGCTGCATTTTGGCAGCTTTGTTAATGCTTTCTGTTTTCCCCTTCCTTTTTCTGTTGCAGCTTTCTGCAATGCTTGCCAGAAGAGATACAGATTGGGGTTGGTTGTTGTTCTTTACATTAAACTTCACATTAAAAAGTGGTTCAGAGGAAGAATGGTGGCTTTTTTTTTGCTTGTTTATGTACAACATACACAGTAATGTAGACAACTATAAGGAATATTAATGAAGATGGTAAAAATAAAATATTTGTGGTTCTATGTCCCATTTTCCAGTCCACCCTAATATAATCCTCTTCTGGGAAAATAATAATAATGAAAAAGGCTAGAGGAGATGTGATTTCTCTGTTAAAATCATGTGTACCTCCACTGACTAGTCACTCAGGAGGTTGTGCTGATACTCTTGTCTCACACTGTTGGTTTCCTCTGAAGGTTTACTGTGGGCTCAGACTATACAGTTCAAGTTCTTCTGTTTTAATAAGTTGCTGCACCTTTCCCAAGGCTGTGATTGAATATGTGGGCAGTTACTGTCATTCAGCTGATGCTTGGAAATGTATTATGCCATGTTAATTTGATTTTTTATGGTGCCAAACTGAATCAAAAGCTCCAAATTTCACTCAAGTGAAGAAAAATGCAAACCTGTGGAAATTCCAGCACAAACAGAATTGACAGAGCTAGGCAGTAGGTAGAAATGCTTTCAAAATTGGAGAGGATTTTATTGTAACTGTTGGCAAACCAGGTATGAATTTCAAGCCTGTATAGAATTAGGGCATAAGAAGTGTTATTGGAGTTTTGTATTATGTGGCATACATGTTGGGTTGACGGTTGGACTAGATGATCTCAGAGGTCTTTTCCAACCTTAATGATTCCATGTTTCTATACATTTCACAGCAGTCTTGTGTCACCCCAGCTCTACCAGAGACAGTTTGAATGACTTCCCGGTGCACCAAAATGCTTGTGGGAAGACCAAGGTGTATAAGGAGAGTAAGTTGTCAGGGTGTGGAAGAATTTGTGAAGCATCTTTGGTGCTGGTCACTGCTGACAAGATGTGTCTGGTCTGATCTGGTCGGACTGTTTTCATGCGCTCTGTGAACGTTTTCCCTGGCTGGTTGGCAAGGCATGATCCTCCTGACAACTGTTTTTGAGAAGGGTCCCAGGTCTGACATCACAGCTCTGCTGACAAAATGCCCAAATGCCCATGCTGCATCTTGAAGAATCCCAGCTACTGAAAATAAATGAGCGATCTTTCAGAGATTTTAAATGTGTTTTTCTGCCAGCAGTGACACCTATGAAATGACCACTCTTTTACCAAAAGCATCATCGTCACTGCTGTAGTCTTTGTATCCCCTTGCTATTGTAAGGGATGACTCTCAACAGCATGTAACAAACAAAAGCACAAATCCAGGATGACGTCTGCATGGCCAAAGGCCATAATAGTCTCACAAGTCTTTGGCTTAGCTAAGGAAGTGTCATAAAAAATCCACTGTGGCAGTGTAGGCTATAGCTAGAATTATAAATATTTTTGGAACCATCACTGTAATTATTTCTGGTTACTAAATACTCTTCCCTCCCCCCAAAAAAGGAAAAAAAATAATTATAAGTGTTAACATTCTGATGTCAGATCTCCATCATTAGAATAGGCCATACAGACATTTAAGACAGAAGGGTTAGATTGGGAGGGTGGGAGTAGTTTTCAGCTGCAAGGCTAGAATAGACATGGTCCCTCTCCCAGGCAGTCTGGCATGGGGCTGCAGCATCCTTTGGATCCTTCCCCTATCAATCTGCCCCTGAGAGATAATCTTTTCCCTTCCCCCAAACCACTCTATACCTGAAAAGCAAGAGCGGAACGTGGAGGGCAGATGAATTAATAGTGTCAAGGGCATGTTTTCACATATGCTAACCCGTGTGTACAATTCATAAGAGTATAAGTCATTCTGTCTGCCTAGTGGGACAGCGGGATTTAAAAGCATCATGGTGGAGCTGGGAGAAAGCGTGACAACAGGGTGTGAAGGTAGAGGTTGTACACAAAGTTCACATTCCAGCACTGCTTATAGCATCTATTGTTAGAGTTCTGGCT